>CM034056.1:6772686-6822646 GCA_019804595.1 Bruguiera parviflora
AAAAAAAAAAATTATAATGTCCTATATATAAAATATGATAAAAAGTGATAAATGTTGGTTTCACTAAAACCTAAAAAATGTGTGAATTAATTATAATTATTATATGAACTACAAATATAGCTATTTGAATAAATAATTTTGAAATTTGTGAAGTAAATGTGTTGATAAGAGGAAAAAAAAAAAAAAGAATTGGAAACAAGATTTCAAGAAACTAAATATTACTATGGTATTAAGGTTTTTTCATTTTTTTTATGGCATTGACAGAGAGAAGAATTAATTATGGGTGAGATCTGTGTTCCAATCCTAGATATCATTTCCAATTTTTATACTTTATGGGTATTAAACTGTACCTAATGGTTTTATATAGACCTTGACCCTTAACGTATTAAATATATTGTAAACAAGTATAAATCTGTATCTCCAAATAATTCATTCAATACGCATCTCTTTTCAGTTCTAACTATTAAAAATATGATCTTACAAGGATCATCTAGGGTTTTGTCATTATAGATAGTTTCGCAATTTTGGCCTCATAAATAAAAACTTGTGGATTTGATGAAAAAGGGGTATAAAATATCATGTTGTAGTTTATGGAGTTAAGACTCCCGTAAGATCCAAAAAATGAAAAAGTGGTAAATTGTATATTACAAATTTTGCAACAAACTTTTCTTCTTCAGACTCTCCCTCTAGTCTTTTTTAGTCTTTTGGAAAAATCGATAAACTTAGAATAGATAATCAAATGACTTTCTCTCTTATTTATTTTTAATTTTATTTTTTTATATTTTATCTTTTTAATTATAAATCTTTATTTTGTTTTCTAAGTTTAAAATGATAATGTTACTTGAAATTAAAAAATATTATTAATTACACAATAAAATTAATATTTTTTATTATAATGTAATCTATATCATGTAGATAAAAAATTAATTTTCTATACGTAAGGATGAGAAAATAAGATTTCTATAAAAACTAATATTGGCCAAAAAATTGATGAATGATGTCAATAAGTGAAAAAAACATGAATAGAATGAATATAGGGATTTGAGGAGGCACCGACAGCCAACCCCTTTGTCCAAAAAATTGGGGAAAGAAGAACAGAAAGCACTTATTAACGATGAAAGGATTATTGTACCATACATATATATATTTCCTATTTTAAACCCGATGACCTCATTTTTTTTTAACAATATGCCAAATAATTAAAAACCTCTCCTGTACCTATGTACTCAAGAACAACTCAAATACTAGAATAGTAAGATATAACATAAACACATATGTATACTAAATCCCATGAAAAAAAAAATGAGGGAGAGAGAGAACTGGTGTCATAGCCAAAGAGGAGGCCACCAATCCTGCAGAGTAAGCAAGGCAAACAACATAAAGTTCTTCCAAGTCAAGGAGAAGCAGTCTTTGTGGCGTAACCAAATTGTTACACCAAGACTTGTCCTCCCTTAGGCCACTTGAATAAGAGTTTTTGAATACATTTATGTGGCTATTGTTAAGTAAAAATATTTCTTCTCATAAAGTAGGTACCAGGGAATACCAAGTCATCTGGTATTCTACATTATAACTGGTGTCATTTTGTCAGTTTATTGTCGATAGACTCCTTCATTTTGATGAAGGTTACGTTAGATATTGGACATGGCAATTTGGTTTAGCATGAGGATCAAATCACGGGAGATGCATCGTAACTTGGAAGAACCCGAAGAGCAGAACCATGTTCAATAAATTTATCGGCCGATTAACACCGGGCGCAACCACGTTCAATCAATTCTTTGGCCCATTAGCTTACATCGACTAGAGATTTAAAAATTACACCATTTACTTAAAATAACTGGTCTGTAAGACATATACTAAATGAAATAAAAATTTACATTCTATTTTCATCATCCTTTTTTTTTTCTTTTATATATATATATAGAGAGAGAGAGAGAGTATGAGACTCTTCCTTTAAATTGAAAAAAAAATTACAAAATTCAAAAGAGCAAATTTTAGTTCTCTCTCTCTACCAAGTCTCAATTTCTATTAATAAAGTTGCATGTTGACATCATGAAATGTTGACAAAGACATACATTTTATACATTAAGCAAAATTTAAATATTTATTAAACATAAATAATAATGATATAATTAAATATAAATTAAGAAAAAATTTAATTAATATTAAGAAGTATTTATCATAGTTGTTAGAAAAAATATTTTATATGTGATATGTGTTATATTTGATGTTCATTTTTAAGAATTTTTTTAATAAAATACTTTTTAAAAATTTAAATAAAATAATTTGTATTAAAATATTTATGTTGTTAGACTATTTAAATAAAAAATATATAAAATTTAAAAAATATAAAAAAATTCATAATATACATGCGTATTCAGTTAATATTAAAAATGATGTTAAAAATTCTTACCAATTATATCTTTTCGTTATTGTAATACTAAATCAAACAACATATAGATATACATTGGCAAATAATACAAAGAGATCAATTTCATTGTCAAATAATAATTAATAAATATATCACTTAATTTTTCTCCTATTAATATATATAATTTAAATTTTTAAATTAAGAGAAAAGAAAACATATTTCAAAATAGAGTAGAAAATTTTTATATAAAATAAAAAAAATCAAGTAAAAAAAATATATTAAGAGTTAGGTTAGAAATTTATTAATAAATAATAAAAAATATTTTTATTACAAATAAAAATAATTCGTTAATAAAATAAAATCTTATAAATTATGTCAATTTTATATTTTGAGTAGCAAATATTGCATATTGGTTATTGAAAAAAAGAGAAATTTAGGGGTAAAAAATAATTCTTTTAATAAATTAAATTGAGTCAAATTAAAATTTTTTAATTAATATTAATTAAAATTTAAATGTAATATTTTTAATTTTAAAAAATAATTTTAATATTATTAAATTAAAATTAATTAATAATTAAATATATAATTTAATAATAAATATATGTATTTTAATTATATACACAATATATGTTGTCGACGTGTATACTTTCGTCCAACAAAGAAAGATTCGTGAACTAAAAAAAATAAAAAATAAAAACGAAAGATACATGAAAGTGCATACACCTCAGACCATGACACGTGCCGCTGCCTTGCTCACTCTCGAGCGTGTCACAAAGCTACGCGACTCTGTCCCTCGCCTCGTCTTTTAACGTTGAAGATCTAAAAACAAAATCAACTTTTTCCCATCTCCCCGCTTCTTTTGACCCATATGCCACACTGCCTAAATAATGCATGATGCACAATTAGTGGGCGATATTAATATAATAATTCGCTTTCTTTGTGGTTAAAAGCCACTAATTGAGTGATGCGAATAGAAGCATATAGTACAAAGAGGTTTTTCTTTATTGACAATGAGTCAAAGTTGGTGGGTTTAAGGTGTGGGTGGGATCATATTAAGGTATGGGTTGATGGGTTTTTAACCGGCAAGTAACCTGCTTAGACATGGAACTGCGAGAACATGCCTTTAAGAGGGGTTTTTTTTTTTTTCCTTTTGCCGTTACAATTAAAAAGTTAACTCACGACACTAATTTTTATCTTATTTTTTATTACATTTATTTATACCAATTTCCAAATTTGTGTTACCTTATTTTTTAATTTTATGTTCTTTTTTATTATTTTTATCTGTGTGTAATTATATTAATTTATTATATTTTATTAAAAAAATTTGACAATATATTAAATTTAAAATAACAAATTATATTAAATAAATTTCTAATCACTTTTAAAATGTCACATAAAATTTTATATAAAAATATAATATTAATAATTTATTTGTATATTAACCCTCTAACACATCTCTAATAAAATTATATATTCATCGGATTGAATAATTCTATTATATAGTCACTTAGCTAACTGATCAGATGAATGTTGACAAGTTTGTCATTATGTATGAAATGCACATAAACCTTTTAACAGACTTGCATGTTCAATTTAGACATGCATGAAATACACATAAATTATGCCATATAGGTTTCCTAACGTCGTATGGTTAAAGATTGAACATTGATACAGAAGTTGAGCCGACCTACCCGTAAGGCCTCTCGGGATGATAACTCTAAACTAGACGCACTTATATCATTTTAAAACTAAAAATTTGTACTATGGGTGATTAAATATATACTTATGCATACTTGTGTAAGTAGGAAACTGCACAAAACGGTTCATAAAGAGTATCGTTCTAATGACATTTTTAATTTGAACGGTGCAGAGGAGACGAAAATTTTTACTAGGAATTGTTTACCAATTGATTAGTAATTCATTTTATAAATAGTCGTGTGTCATACCAACTCATGAATCTAGTAAGTGAATAAGGTTTTACAAATGGCAAAGAATTTTTTTAGAAGAGAACTGGTTCGGGACTCCGCTAGTCATTCGGTTACTGGCATTTCCATGGAGGTTATTTTAACGTCAATCATGTTCGTTCTTAGAGAAGCATTTTTCTTTTGGGTAGGAACTTGGGCATTGTACTGACTCGTCGGTGGTGTCTAAACTAGTACAGCTTGCTAATTTTAATACTCATCTTCGTGCTGCACTTATTTCAGATTGTCAGGATTTTCGTTCAAAGAGTCTGGGATTGTCAGTTGGCTCTTTGTTTTAGACAATCTATTTTTGTTTTTTGTGGACTACGACATTCAATTGGGTTTATGGCGCACATTTGGCACACGTATCTCTACAATTATTGGGCCTCTTCTTCACAGCGAATTATGCCTTCAAGATTCATGTTTGTCCCTTGTGATCTGCAAGTTCGACAAATAATGTAGGAGGGTAGTGCTCAAAATTGGTGTTTCCCTGTTGCTCTTTACTTTTTGCTAGTAAAGAAGCAGTGACCCACTAACCCATCAATGGCAGATTAATCTTCCATAAATAAATTATTACACATTATCTTAAGGATGAGAAGCAAAGGGCCCCATCATTAACTGTATGTACGGATCCCATGCAGTTTGTTAACGTTAAGTAAATCCAAAAATGCTGCCTGTCTAATTTTTTTTTTAAATACATTACAAATATATTAATTATATATTAAATTTAAAACTTATTTGTAAATATTTTTATTAACATTTTATTAAAAAATTTATTATTTAAATATTATTTAAGTCAAATAAATTTTGTTAATGTTTAATATTAATATTAATAAATTTAAAATTAAATATCATATTTCCATAAAAATATTAAATTTATTAGAATAAATTTCTATAAAAATTTAAATTCAAATCAATACAAAAAATTATATTAAATTAATAATTAAATTTGAATTAAATATAAAAAAAGGCCCCTCTCTCCTTGCCTTTTCCAAAAGTTAGTAATTAATTTTAAATAAAAAAATACAAAAAATTAGTTTTGATGGGTTTCATGAATTTTTTTGTCATTGATGCAGCAATTCTTAATACAACAATTCATTTGAATCTTTTCGGAGTACTAATTCAGCCACTACCATCAACAAGGAATCTCCCACAACGTTAATGGCAAAAGAGGATTTTCCACTTTGAACCAATCTGGGCCATGCCCAGAAATAATTTAAACGAATGAAACTCCCCATTTGTTAACAAAAAAGGAAAAAAAAAAAACAATACAAGTAAAGTCACGGAAAATCAAATATGCTCTTGTACTATTTATTATTTCATTTAGAAATTTTTGGTCAAACTGCCGAATTTTACTTTGTTTCTTTCTCCAACTCGGTTGTCAAAAAAAAAAAAAAAAAAGTCATATTTTAGTTCCCCTTGTCGTCCCAAACAATGGTATTTTTAGTGTTTGAAACTCATATGTAATGAAGTATGAAAATAGTTACATGTATTATTTTTCTAATATTCCTTCCTCCTAAATAAATAAATAAAGTTCACTTTCTACAAGCAAGGTAGTTAGTTGTCTTATCTTTGATTATTGTGCAAATAATTTTACTAAAAATAAATTATTAAACTTTAAATTGAAAAATTTAATGTAAGATTTGAATTTTAAATCTTAAATCTTTCTAATAAATAAAATTTTCATTTTATTTCAATTAAACTTAAAATAAAATATCAATACAATCTCTTGTAAATTAATGAATTTTCTTTTTGTTGACTAGTAATTAATTAAAAAAAATTTATATATGAATTGCATTGATAATATAATAAAAATAATTATAAAAATATTTATTAAAAATTAATTATATTTAAAAATATGAATTAAATTTTAACTTTATACATGTTAACATATAATAAGAGTTTGATTATTGGAATGAAGGGATTTGATTGTCTTTTAATTTACTTAATGTTAGCCTTATCATCTATAGGCTTGGATATAGAATAATTTTTTTTTTATTTTGTTACCATATTAGTAAGTCTGACTATATAATGTGTGTGTCTAAAGATGATGTGACTATCATTTTGAGAAGAAAAATTATGGAAATAAAAAGTATATTTAAATTTAATCTCATTTTACAAATATAAAAAAAAAATTGTCTTATTTTTTTAGTTTTTTACCAACAAATAAAGAAAAAAAAATAAGACAATTATAAAAATAGAAAATTTAATTAAAAATAAATCATTTTTATATTAAATATAAAATATTTTATATTAAATTAATATTTTATACATAATATAAAAATTTTATAACCTTATTTTTGTACTAGCACGGTAAATAGTATAAGTTCACACACATACAAAGTGTGAAGATTTAATGAGCCCTTGGCGTTTTCCATTTATTACTCTACTGCACATGGTGAGAGCACATTTGTACAGTTTCGGTTGACTCTTATCAGTGTACTGTTACACCGCCCACAAAGAAATTTACATATATGACCCTCACATGTGTAAATCTATCTCCACAGATTTTTCTCTTCCCGTCTCTTTTCTAAACTCTCTCTTACAAGTTTGCATGGAAAAAAAACAACTGTACCTAACTCTTGCCTCCTATTTTTGCTTTTGGTCTCCTTAAACCATTCACGGGGGTGTGATACACAGCCATATTCTTCTGCTTTCAAATATTGCTTCTCCTTGACTTGGAAGAGCCCTTATATTCTTCGCCTTGCTTTCACTGCTGGAATTGGTGGCCTCCTCTTTGGCTATGACAACGGTTCTTTCTCCCTCGTTTTTTAGTTCTTGGGATTTAGTATCCATGTCTTACAGTAGAGATTTTAAATTATTTGGCATGTTTATTGTTAAAAACAAAAAAAGAAAATTTTTTTTGAGGTCATCAAGTTGAAAAAAAAAAATTTTAAAAAAAATAATATATATATATATATACAGTACAATAATTTTGGTTCTTCTTCCCCATTTTTTGGACAAAGGGGTTGGAGATCGGTGCTGCTCATATCCCTAAAGTATATGTCATTGCACTTTCATAGGCGCAGAAATAATTATAGTAATTCTGTGTTAAATTCTTTCTAACTATGCATTTTTTAAAGAAATGAATAGAGAGCATTGTGGGCATGGCACTTGCAGGACCAATCATAGGAGCAGCAGCTGGCGGATGGCTTAATGACCGATGTTGAAGGAGAATTGAACTCCTCATTGCTGATTTTCTATTCTTCGCTGGAGCTGCGCTCATGGCTGCTTCTCCAGGGCCGGCCATTCTCATCACTGGTCGAGTTTTTGTGGGACTTGGCGTTGGAATGGCTTCAATGACAACTCCTCCGTACATTTCAGAGGCTTCACCTGCAAAAATCCGGGGTGCCCTCGTCAGCACCCATTCGCTTCTCAAAACTAATGGCCAGTTTCTGTCTTATCTCATCAACTTGGCATTTACCAAATTAAAGCTTTATATATATATATATATATATATAGCACTGAGCACCAACGATTTTAAGCACATCATGATATGAATGAGTCCATGTTACAATTTCAACATATGACAAGTTCATGTTTTTTTTTCGCTGCTAGGGACCCGGGACATGGCGATGGATGCTCGGGGGTGCAGGAGTTCCAGTGTTGCAGTTCGTTCTCATGTTAATGCTTCCGGAATCCCCACGTTGGCTGTTCCGCAAGGGTCATTTCTTCCACTTACTTATGCCTTTGAGATTCATAACTGCATACTTAATGTCCATGGACTATTGTGTTGAAAATGACAGGAAAGGGAAGAAGCTAAGGCCATAATGCGGAAAATATATCCACTAGATGAGGTTGAGAAGGAAATCCAAAATTTGAAGGTATCTATAGAGAAGGAAATTGAGGAAAAAGGGAACTCTACGAGGATTGACATTGTCGAACTAGTGAAAACCAAAACAGTGAGAAGAGGACTTATTGCTGGTATTGGCCTTGCGGTTTTCCAGCAATCTGTGGGCATTAACAGAGTCATGTATTACAGTCCTACCATATTTCAGTTTGCTGGTTTTGCATCTAAGCAGACTGCGCTCCTGCTCTCACTCCTGACTGCTGGACTCAATGTATCTGGGTCCATTGCCAGCATCTACTTCATTGGCATGACAGGGAGAAGGACGTTTCTAATTTTAGCTTAGTTGGTGTGACATTTTTGCTCAGTGTTTTGGTAGGAGTCTTCCATGAGGCAACCACTCACTCTCCAATGATTGCTGCATTGGAATCTCAATTTTCAGCTCTCAACTGGCCTGCCTACAGTTCAGCTACAAATGCTGCTGCTTGGAACTGTACGAAGTGTTTCAAGGCCACAGATGGTGGGCCTTCCAAGGTACAATGCATCTCATATGATTTAATCTTCATACTACTCCAAATTGCCATGTCCAAAATCTTACATAACCTTCGTCAATATAAAGGAGTCTATCGATAATAAACTAACAAAATGACACCAGTTAAAATGAAGAATATCAGTTGATTTGCTATTCTCTAGTGCCTACTTGATGAGTAGAAATATTTTTACTTAACAATGACCACATGAATATATTAAAAGGCTCTTATTCAAGTTGCCTGAGGGAGGACTCTTGGTGTAACAATAAGGTTACTCCACAAAAACCGCTTCTCCTTGACTTGGAAGAACCCTTATGTTCTTCGCTTGTTTGGCCATGACACCCGTTCTTTCTCCCTCGTTTTTTGGTTCATGGGATTTAGTATCCATATGTCTTATAGTAGAGATTTTAAATTATTTGGCTTGAGGTCATCAGATTGAAAATAAAATAAAATTATACATATATATATATGGTACAATAATTCTTTCATTATTGAGAAGTGCTTTTGGTTCTTCTTTCCCCATTTTTTGCAGAGGGGTTGGCGATCGGCGCTCCTCATATCCCTATATTCATTCTATTCATGTTTTAACACTTATTGACGTCATTCATTTATCTTTTGGTTAAACTATGAGTTTTTTTTTTTTTATCTTTTTAAACACGTAATATGGCAGAAGTCTTTTTTTTTTAATTCTAATATATAAAAAATTAAATTTTTATTTACTTGATATAAAGTAAATTATAATAAAAAATATTAAATTTATTGTATAATTTATAATATTTTTTAATTTTAAATATATATTATTATTTTGAAATTAAAATTCAAATTAAAAATTTATAATTAAAAGATAAAATATAAAAAAATAAAAATAAAAGAAAAGTTTATTTTATTGTTTAATTTAAATTTATTAAACTATTTAAAAAAATTATTCAATTTTTAATAAAAAAATATAAATATTCTGATAGAGTATAACATGTTCTGTCTAAAATAAAATTGAAATAGAATGAGAGATGCATATATCAATAATTATAATTATATTTGTGTATGATTTAGAACTATAAGGTTATCAAATAAAAATAAAAAGAAGTAGGAATATCTGCGCGGTTGTGCCACGTTTTGCAGAGATATGCAGCGTCTCACACAATATCATAAAGAATAGAATAGTCTATGTACAATAAGTATTTCAACTGAAAAACTGCTAAAAAAAAAAAACATCAAGCATCTGCGTGTGGGGCAGAGCATATAACAGAGAAAGGAGTTCATAAGAATGGGTCTTAAAGAAAAAAAAAGGGAAAAGGAAAAAGGAGATTAAAGGAGAATTGCATAAATGCATAGTAATCCGGTTTGAGATCTTTTCTAAAACGTTTATCATTTGGAAAAAGAAAATTAAGTTTTGAACGGGAAACCTGGAATAATACAAGGTCAACGTTTGTAAGCAACTCTGTAACCACGTAAAACTAGTCTGGGATAAGCTCGTGGGCTGGGAATTCCATTTTCAACCTGATGACCTCAATTTTTTTTTATAATATGCCAAATAATTAAAAACGTCTAAAGTACCTATACACTCAAGAACAACTCAAATACTATAATAGTAAAATATAGTACAAATACATGTATAATAAATCCCATTAACAAAACAAATGGGGAAGAGAGAGAACCAATGTCATAGTCAAAGATGAGGCCGCCAATCCCCAGCAGGGAAAGTAAGGCGAATAACATAAGTGTTCTTCCAAGTCAGGAAGAAGTCTTTGTGGAGTAACCAAATTGTTACACCAAGACCTGTTCTCCCTTAGGCCACTTGAATAAGAGTTTTTAATACATTTATGTGGTTATTGTTAAGTAAAAATATTTCTTCTCATCAATTTGACACCAGAAAATACCAAATCAATTGATATTCTTCATTTTAACTAGTGTCATTTTGTTAGTTTATTATCACTAGACTCCTTCATGTTGACGAAGGTTATTTAAGATTTTGGACATGGCAATTTGGAGTAGTATGAGGATCAAATCGTAGGAGATGCATCGTTCCTCGGAGGACCCATCATTTTTGGCCTTCAAACACTTCGTACAGTTCTAAGCAGCAGCAGCATTTGTATCTGAACTGTAGGCAGGGCAGTTGAAGGCTGAAAATTGAGATTCTGATGCAGCGATCATTGGAGAGTGAGTGGTTGCCTCATGGAAGACTCCTACCAAAACGATGAGCAAAAATGTCACACCAACTAAGCTGAAAAATGTCACACCAACGATGAGCAAAATTGTAACTGATAACCTAACATTTTATATGAATCGTTAAAATTAATTCTACTTTTCCTACTAAAAAAATTGAGTTTAAAATAATAATATTTAATAAAAACTCAAAAAAATCATAGATTATATAATAAAATTAATATTTTTATTGTGATTTATTTTATATTATATAGATAAAAAATTAATTTTGTATTTTTAAAGATAAGAAAATAAGACTCCCAACATCTTTCATATTTAGAAAAAATAAATGATAACTTTGTTAAAGATAATTGAATGATGTTAATAAGTGAAAAAGCTTTAACATAGTAAATATAGGGGGTGAGGGGCATATAATTCGACTTTATCGTGGAATATAAAATATTACTCCCGCCTACAAATTAGGGACTATCTTGAGCACTGTTCGAAATGAAGGAAGGACAAACAGCTCAGAAAAAGACAAAATGTTATCAAACAAAATGCATTATTACAATTGTGAAATTATTGTATCAAATTATTTAAAAGTTATACGACACTTTTATGAAAAAATACGCAACATTAAAAATTTATATTACACAACTTGCCTAGTAAATTTGGAAACATTTATAATTAGAGGCCTATTTAAACAAAATATAATGATCTAGCAGATAGAAGGGTGGGCATTCCTCTGCATCGCATTGTGCAAAGCAATAATGTGGTTGTATTTGTTAATTATTATATGAACTACAAGGCATAGTTATTTGAATAAATAATTTTGAAATGTGTGAAGTGAATCTGTGGATAAGAAGAAAAATAAAAACAAGAATAGGAAACAAGGTTTCAAGAAACTAAATATTACTATAGTATTAAGATTTCAAGAACAGAAAATCCATTGACAGAGAAGATTATCCCACAAAAATAAAATTTGAGTTTGTCCTACATCTCAGCATTAGAAATTGGGTGACACCTTAAGGATGATTAATGCACCATTCTTTGTCACTGTATGGGCTGTTTGAGACAGCAAAGTCGAGTTGCTTCGTAAAACAACACACAACCTTGCTTTGCTTTGTAGATTCCTAGTCACTGTAACTTGCAGGGCATTTTTGTGTTGACCATCATCTCGTCTTTTTTTATTTTGTCAAACAGAATCTTCTCATTTAAATAAAAAGGTGCGTGTGACAAGACACCGACAACAATTTTGGGAGAACCAAGGCTTAACGATTGCTCATCATACATGGGTGGCTCGTGTTAGCATATTTGCAACACTTTAAAAGACTTTTAAGACTGAGGGACCGTTGGACAGAATCTTGCATTTTAATTATATATTTTATTTCACAATAACACAATATATACTACTTGTACATAAAATATTCACTTTTATATATATATATATATATATAATACACATATAAAAATAAATATTAGCATAATAATATAACTAATTAAAATAATATTTAAAATTAATTTTTTTATTTACGTAATATATAATTATAAAGATTATTTAATAATTAATAACATTTTATACTTCATATAATATATAATTATTTATTAAATATAACACAATAACTTATAACTAATAATCTGAAATTTTACATGAATTATTAAAATTGACTCCATTTTTCCTGACACAAAAAATGTTGGGTTTAAAACAATGATATTTAATGAAAATTTAAAAAAATCATGAATTACATAATAAAATTAATATTTTTTATTGTGATTTATTTTATATTATGTAGAAAAAAATTAATTTTGTATCTCTAAAAATGAAAAAATGAGACTCCCAACATCTTTCATATTTAGAAAAAATAAATGATAACTTAGTTAAAGATAATTGAATGATGTCAATGAGTGAAAAAGCTTTAACATAGTGAACATAAGGGGTGAGGGGCATATAATTCGTCATTTTCATGGAATATAAAATTTTACTCCAGCCTACAAATTAGGGATTATCTTGAGCACTGTTCAAATTAGGGACTATCTTGAGCACTGTTCAAATTGAAGGACAAACAGTTCAGAAAAAGACAAGTAGTTATCAAACAAAACGCATTATTACAATTGTGAAATTATTGTATCAAATTATTTAGAATTTATACGACACTTTTATGAAAAAGTATGCCAAAATTAAAAATTTATATTACACAACTTACTTAGTAAATTTGGAAACATTTACAGTTAGAGACCTGTTTAAACAAAATCTAATGATCTAGCAGTTAGAAGGGTGGGTATTCCTCTGCATCGCATTGTGCAAAGCAATAATGTGGTTGTATTTGTTAATTGATTTGACTTTTGGGCAACAATTTTATTCTGACTAATAAAAGAGGAAATTAAGAAAAATAAACTATTATGTGAACCAATATAATGATTAATGGAACAGTTTAATTTGTCTATGCTACTTTTTTATACATTATCCTATTACTTTATAAATTAAAAATATTTGATAATATTTTTTCAAAAATAATCTTTTGATTACTAGTCAACAAAGGAAAAATTTACTAATTTCCAAGTAATTTCATTGATTTTTTTTTATTTCTCATTGTTTGTATTGATTTAATGATTAAAAAATTTGGTATGTACAGACTATCACTTATATATATATATATATAACAAAAAAAAAATAAAGAAAAGAAAAATCAAACGCGTTGGTCAAATGTAGGAGTCCCTCCACATGGACTCTCGTGATGGCAAAGATGGCATTATAGCCACGAAAATTCTTGCAGGAGCCCATCCCATTTGACACTTCACTAACCCCAGTTGTTTTCCAGACATAAATTAACTAGCCAAAAGTTACCCATTGCGGCATTGAGTGATGATGTTAAGTTCGGGGGGTCAGAGCCCCTCAATCCTCCACTTTCAAGAAAGGCACAAAAGAAGGGGAATCCGTGACCTAAAATAAAGGGCGTCTAGTCCCTAGTGACTGCCACCATCAGTACCTCATTTTATTCATTGATCACCCAAGGTGGAGAAAAACCAAAAACGTAAATTCACGTCGAGAACCAATTTTAGGAAATTTTGGAATCTATGGTCTACCCTACAAAAATTTATTGAAATAAACGTGCCCAAACAAGTGGTGCACATCCTCACCATATAAGCTGACAAAGAGATTTGGATATTTTACTACCGAGGTCAACACGGCAATGTTCAGCAAATATTGCACTCTAGAGATGCCTCAAATGAAAAGATATTTTAATAATTAAATTTTTAAATTTTTATATTTAAAATGTTAAATTTCAATTGTGATTAAAAGAGTATAAAATTAATAAAAAAGTAATTTTATTACTTAATTTATTATCGTTATATAATGTAAAATTTAGTAATAAAAATTATTTATAATTTATTGTCATTATATATGATATAAAATTTAATAATAAAAAACTATCTTATCTTTTATATAATATTATATTTGAGAAGTTTTCTATATATCTTAGCAAAAAATGGATGAGAAATAAAACTAAATCATCATTAATACAAAAGATTGGTTAGTTTTCAGTATTTTATACAAAATATTGTTTGTGACCTATATATTACAGCCACTATTTGATTTTAGAATTATTGCTTCTCTATTTTTACTACAAAATGTTTATCGTGCGTTATAGGCTTATAGCCATTATTTGATTCCATAATTAGTTCATTTCATTAAATTTATTGTACATATGTTTGTTTCCCCACGTTTTTTACATCAAAATTAAAAATTAGCATTTGGTGGAAATTTGAGAGAGTTGGAATTTGAATCCTTGGTCTCCTTCAAAAACCTTTTTCTTTTAGTAAAAGAAGCTAAATCTGGCCGGTACTTTTTCTTAGAACAGAAAGAATCATTTGGTAAAGAGTCCATCAAAGTAAATACCAAACACAAAAGTTTACTGAAATATGTAGATGATACAAAGCGCAGCATGCAGTTGCAGTGAGGCATCTACTTTGGCTCCTGTTTTGCCAAATGGGGAAACAATGAGTAATAAAAAGGTTAATAATTAATTGATTGATAATTATGAGTGATTAGAAGTCAACTTGTCAAGTTTTACAAGACAAAGGATGCCTAATTTGCTTAGACTAGTTATTAATATATATGTTTTCTCTATTAGAATATTTATTGAGCCGTGCAATTAATTCTTTTTTCATAAACTTTATATCTTTTGTTAAAATTAAAATCTGAAATTTTAAAAATAAAAACTTAAATTTTAGGGTGTCTATTGACATAGACTAGTTATTTTAAATTTTTGGATGTGCACAAAAGATGCAGATTTTCAGAAGGAAACGAATCAAAAAGGAAAAATGCAATCAAGAAAGTGGGAGAGTGTTGGCTGCATGAAATTTGTTTTATTTTTTCCGATTTATATTTTGTTTTTACAAAATTTTGAATGTTAGGTAATTCAATATTTCATATTACGGTACATAATGTTCCTAATAAAAAAACGCCTGTTTGATGCTCCAGATGTAGCTACTAAATCTCATTACTAAGGTTTCATTAAAAAATGACAATTACACCAGATGTGGCTACTAAATTTTATTATTAAGGTTTCATTAAAAAATGAAATTTTTATTAATGGTTAAATTAATTAAGATTTTTTTTCTATAAAAGTATTTTTTGTTGTAATCTAATAGTTAAAAAATTTTATTTGTATTATATAGTTGTTAATTTGAATTTTTAATAAAATAATTGATAAAATTAAATATATGCCACCTAATTATGTTGAAAATTAAATGTGCAATTTCATTCTTTCAAGAGAGGTGCAAACTATCACTCATATTTATTTTTTTTTTTTTATAAAAAACAATAAATAAAAGAAAAATCGACCGCTATGGTCAAATGCAGGGATCCCTTCGCATGGACTCTAGTGATGGGAAAGATGGCATTATATCCATAAAAGTTCTTGCATGGGCCCATCCATTCGTCACTTCGCCAACCCCTCTTGTTTTCCAGGCATGAATTAACTGAACAAAAGTTGATCATTACGGCATTCAGTGATGCATCATACATAAATATTACGATTGGGGTTCAGAGGACCCTCCATCCTCCATTTTCAAGAAAAGCACGAAAAAAAGAGATTTCGTCACCATAAAATAAAGGGTATGAGTATCTATAATGGGACTTGCATCATATTTGCATGTTCTCTCATTTTGGTTTCTTCTGCAGTGCCTGTAACCATACACTCACGCATCTTGCTTCTCTAATGGTTCAGAATCCTTCTTCCAGAATTTGTAATGAAAAGAACTAAGCTCCAGCATCTTCTCAACTTCCTCAATTGGCAATCCCTTTGTCTCTGGGACAACTATCAGGACAAAGATTAGACCAACTACAGCTATGACCCCAAACACCAGGAATGTCCAAGAAGTCCCAATGGCCTCTACCAAAGACAGGAAACTTTGAGCAACAATGAGGTTTGTGGACCAGGTTACAGTGGCAGCAATTCCTCCACAGAGCCCTCTGACTCGTAAAGGGTATATCTCAGAATTGACAAGCCACGGGACAGTTCCCATTCCAGGAGAGAAGAATATGATGTACAGTACAAGTCCAATTAGTGCAAGCCATCCATATTTACTTGGACATCCTTCTGTGTACCAGGTCCTGTGGTTGTCCGAGCAAAGATCCTTCACTGTGTCATTTTTTATCAAACATGATCCAGGAAATAGCTGCAAGAAAAGGGTAATTGGTCATCATAGATGATAAGTCATCATTTACGGAACAAGCCATGGGTTAAAAAAAAAAAACCGTTTACAATAAATGGAGTTACTACATTATACTACATTATAAAGTCTAACCAAGAATTATATGTATGCAACTTGAATTTGTAGAGTAACATTATTATTACGCCAAGACTTGTCCTCCCTTCACTTGAGTAAGAGTTTTAGAATATACTTATGTAGCTATTATCAAGTAAAAATATTTCTCATAAAGTAGCTATCAGGGAATACTAAGTCAACAGCTATTCTACGATTAATTTGTGTTTGTCGGTTTGATGTCAATAAACTCCTCCATGTTGACGAAGTTTATGTTAGATTTTGGACATGGCAATCTGGAGTCGCATGAGGATCAAATCGTGGCAGATGCATCGTACCTTGGATGACGGGGAAGAGCAGAACCCACAATCTGTGTCCTTCAAACACTTCGTGCAGTCCCAAGCAGCAGCATTTGTAGCCGAACCGTAGGCAGGGCAGGTGAAGGCTGAAAATTGAGATTCTGATGTGGCAATCATTGGAGAGTGGGTGGTTGCCTCGTGGAAGACTCCTACCAAAACCCCCAGTGAAAATATCACACCAACTAAGCTAAAAATTAGAAGCTTCCTTCTCCCTGTCATGTCAACGAAATAGATGCTGGCAATGGACCCAGATGCATTGAGTCCAGCAGTCACAAGCGAGAGCAGGAGTGCAGTCTGCTTAGATGCAAAACCAGCAAACTGAAATATGGTAGGACTGTAATACATGACTGTGTTAATGCCCACAGATTGCTGGAAAACCGCAAGGCCAATACCAGCAATTAGTCCTCTTCTCACAGTTTTGGTTTTCACTAGTTCGACAAAATTAACCTTCCCAGAGTTCCCTTTTTCCTCAATTTCTCTCTCTATAGATGCCTTCAAATCTTGGATTTCCTTCCCAACCTCATTGACTGGATATATTCTCCGCATTATGGCCTTGGCTTCTTCTTCCCTTCCCTGTAATTTTGGACACAATAGTACATGGACATTGAGTATACAGTTGTGAATCTCAAAAGCATAAAAGAAGCGGAAGAAATGAACCTTGCGGAACAGCCAACGTGGGGATTCTGGAAGCATTAGCATCAGAAAGAACTGCAACACTGCTGGAACTCCTGCTACCCCGAGCATCCATCGCCATGTCCCGGGTGCCTAGCAGCGAAAAAAAACATGAACTTGTTATATGTTGAAATTGTAACATGGTCTCATTCATATCATGATGAGCTTAAAATAGTTAGTGCTCAGTGCTATATATATATAACTTTACCTTGGTAAATGCCAGGTTGATGAGATATGACAGAAACTGGCCACCAGTTATAAGAAAGGCATTGGTGCTGACAAGGGCACCCCTGATTTTTGCAGGGGAAGCCTCTGAAATGTAGAGAGGAGATGTCATTGAAGCCATTCCAACGCCAAGTCCCACAAAAACTCGACCAATGATGAGAATAGCCGGCCCTGGAGCAGCAGCCATGAGCACAGCTCCAATGAAGAATAGAAAATCGGCAATGAGGAGTGCAATTCTCCTTCCAAATCGGTCATTCAGCCATCCGCCAGTTGCTGCTCCTATGATTGCTCCGGCAAGTGCCATGCTCACAATGCTCTCCTGTTCATATTTAAAAAATGCACGGTTAGAAAGAATTTAACAAAGCATTACTATAATTATTTCTGCGCATACATCTCACAGGTATGAGAATGTAATGATATGTTCTTATTCCCTGTCCTCCAGCTTTTATTTATTTTTTTATGAGGAAAGGAATATCAAACAAATAATATATACAATAGTTTCCATACTTCATAACATGTGAGTTTCAAATACCACTAGAACGACAAAGGGAATTAAAATATGCTATTTTTGTGAGAACCGAGTTGGGGAAAGAAACAAAATGAAATTTGGCAGTTTGGCCAAAAATTTCTAAATGGAGTAATAAATGGTACAAAAGGTTGTTTGATTTTCCATGACTTTACTTGTATTGTTATTCCCTTTTTTTTTTTTTTCTTTTTTGTTAAAAAAATGGGGAGTTTCATTCGTTTAAATTATTTCTGGGCTTGGCCCAGATTGGTTCAAAGTGGAAAATCCTCTCTTGCCATTGAAGAAGTGGGGATTCCTTGGTGATGGTAGTGGCTGAATTAGTACTTTGTAAAGATTCAAATGAATTATTGCGATAAGAATTACTACATCATTGACAAAAAGATTCATGATACCCACTAAAAGATGTGCATTGCAAAAAAAAATACAATAGTGTAACAATCGAACAAAATTTAACTTTCTAAACTTACTCACCAAGGGCCCAAAGCTCTTGGTTTGGGTGGCAAAATATCCATTATTAGATAAACACTCAAAATAAAAATAAAAAATCAAATCAAACCATTGATTATTATATTGAGGAAATCAAGATAATAGAGTAATTTTATAGTAATTTGAAACTTATGATAATAATTTTTTTGTAAATAAAAAATATTAGCTGTAATAAAATGCTTTCTTTTTATCCGATCTTGAATTTGTGATGATATATCAAAACTAATTATTGTTCACCATAACATATGTTCTTTCAATTACTTTAATCTCAAAGTTACGTGTAAACTTAGTGGTCTACTTAATAATTTTTTGGTCAATCAGTGACATACAGCTGGGGTCACAGCATCTTATGGGACGCCCGCCGCAAGATTAAGACAAAACTTTTGTAGGGTCCACGGGTGGACTTCAGTATCATCTAAAGGCCAATAAAATATTTGGACCCTACAACACGCTTTTCCTGTAATACCGTTTCACTTGCAACGCATGTGGATACTCTTCTTCCGCCTCATAAAGTGGATTTGATGAAATAGGGGGCATAAACTATGGTGTTGTAGTTTAGGGGACTAGGACTCCCCTAAGATCCGAAAAATGAAAAAGTAGTGAATTGTATTTTACAAATTTGACAGCAAATTTTTCTTCAGACTTTGCCCCTCTAGTCCTTTTAATTCTTTTAAGAAATCCGTAAACATAGATTAGGCAGGAGAGTCTCTCTCTCTTATTTATTTTTTGTTTTTTATATATATTTTATCTTTCTAATTATAAATTTTTAATTTGATCTCTGATTTTAAAATTATAATGCTCATTTGAAATTAAAAAAAAATTTTAAATTATACAATAAAATTAATTTTTTTATTATAATTTATTTTTTAAAAAAATTAATTTTCTATATGTAAGATGAGAAAATGAGACTTCAGGGAAAAAGAAACTAATAGCTTGGCCAAAAGATAGATGAATGAGGTCAATAAGTTAAAAAACACGAATAGAATGAATATAGGGATACGAGAGGCCCCGACGGCCAACCCCTTTGTCCAAAAAATAGGGGAAAGAAGAACCGAAAGTACTTATTAATGATGAAAGGATTATTTTACTATATATTTATATTTATATGGCGTCAAAAAGGAAAAAAAAAACAGAAAATAAAAAGAAAGGAAAACTGCCAAGAAACTCATTCTTACTTGGCTAAAAGGAAAATACAGAAACATCAAAGGAGATCACTCACCTGTAATACCGTCTTCCTGTCCACAGACTTGAAGTCATCTTTTATGTAGAGGAGAGCACCAGATATGACTCCTGCACATACGCACACATCAACATTAAAAACCAAAAATTATATCAAAAAGTTATTATAAAGGACTCAATTTGACCACATCGGTAGGAGATATTTTCCATTTTCAACCAGATGACCTCAATTTTTTATTTTTATTTTTACAATAAGCATGTCAAATAATTAAAAACGTCTACTGTACATATGTAGACAAGAACAACTCAAATACTAGAATTCTAAAAAAAAAAAGAAAAAGAAAACAGAGGGAGAGAGAACCGGTGTCATAGCCAAAGAGGAGGCCACCAATCCCAGCAGAGAAAGCAAGGCGAAGAACATAAGGGTTCTTCCAAGTCAAGGAGAAGCAGTCTTTGAAAGCAGAAGAATCTGTGCCTGGGTGTATCACACCCTCCATGAATGGTTTGAAGAGATAAGAGTAAGGTAGACCTGTTTTTCTTTTTCTAGGAAAACATGCAAAGAGAAAGTTTAGAAAGAGATAAGAAGAGGAAAATATGTGGGGATAGCTATACACATGTGAGGGTCAAATATATAAATTTTTTTGGGGGCGGTGTAACAGTGCACAGCTAAGTCAAGAGTCAACCGAATTTGTCGAGATGTGCTCTCCCATGTTCAGCAGTTGAGTGATAAACGGAAAACGCCCAGAGCTCATTAAATCTTCACACTTTGTACCAAAAATTCAATGTTCCATAAGCTCATTTCCCAAGAGATATTCAAAGGTGTGTGAACTCATCCTATTTGCAGCGCCATTAAATAAGCACAAAGCAGGTATACAAAATTTGTATATTATATATAAAATATTAATTTAATATAAAATATTTTATATTTAATATAAAAATCATTGATATTTAATTGAATTTTCTTGATATCTATCTTTTTTTTTTATTATTTATAGGTAAAAAGCCAAAAAGGCAAAACAAAAACATGTGATTGAATTTAAACTTACTTTTCATTTTCTTTTTTTTTTTTTCCTCAGAATGATGGACGAATCTCTCTAGACACGCATTATATATTCAAACTCACTAATATGGTAACAAAATAAACAGATATTCTATTACATATTCAAACTTAAAAATGATAAGGCTACCCACGAGTAAATCAGAAAACAATGAAATCTCATCATTCCAATAATCAAGCTCCTAATATACGGTAACATGTCTAAAATTAAAATTTAATTGATATCTTTAAATATAATCAGCCTACAGTATTAATTGAAGACATTTTTATTATTGTCCCCATTATATCATCAATGCGTAAGAGTTGAACCCTTCCAACAAAAAAATTTCTCAACAATAATCCTTTGATTACTAGCCAAAAAGAGAAAACTCATTAATTTACAAATGATTTCATTGACATTTTTTTTAGTTTAGTTGAAGTGAAATGAGAGATTTATTTATTAGTGAAATGTAAGATTTAAATTTTAAATTTCATATCAAATTTTTAAATTTGGTGGCCAATAATTTACATTTAGTAATTCCTATCAATTTCTTTTCTTTTTATTTGGTGGATTTTGACAATATAAAATTATTATGTTTTTCTATGACTATCACGTAAAGATTTCTAAATATGATCAGAACATTGATTTTACTCTAAAAAGGATTATACTCAAATCAAAAAGAAGTCGAAGGGAGATAGAACAGAAGCCAAGTCATTTGCCTGCCGATTCTCCCGTGGACATCGGTATTAGAAAAACAAAATCAATCTACTTGCGCTGATCGACGAGATGACAGCAAGAAGCAATAACACAGCTACTGAGATTCTGACTCAAAAAATAGACGTTCTTTGCCTTCGGATGATAATAAAAAAACTAATTTTTAATTGGAAACATGAATTGTACATCGATAGCGCTGCCGCACATGCAGCCTCTTTTTCGGTTTTTTCGCTAAGAGATGACGATCCAAATTGTTGATACAACGATCGTCTCCCTAGGCGTCGCGATTCAGTCATATCACTTCTTATATTTCAGGCATTCGCAATTATGGTCCCCCAAGAAGTGATAAATGTCCCTTTTTACAAATTTCATCTGATGGCCCCAACAAACTTTTCTTCAATCCTTGACTTTGTCCCTCTGCTCCTTTATAGTTCCTTTGGGAAACCAATAGACTTAGACTAAAAAAATGCGGCTGGGTTTCTCTGTTTTTTTTTTTTTTTTTTTTTTTTAATTTTTTTTTAATTTCTACCTTTTCAATTAGAATCATTTAAAAAAAAAAAAGAGTCCATTAATGGGTCACGGATATTAAATTTTAAAAAATCGCTATTAATTCGATCTAATATAATCAATAGTATTAAATTGAATTAGATATAATATATCATTTATGACAACTTTTTCCCCCACGTGGAACTCGCCCAAACTTGTCCCTCTTTTTTCTCTTTCCTTGCCTTTGATTTATCTGAAATTCAAAATTGAAATCTCAAATTTTTGTTTTCACTTTCATCTTTTCTTTAAAAAATTCAAAATAATAAAAGAAATCCCTTTCTTTGTGAGAGATTTACGCTTTGAAACCTTACGGAGCAACAAGAAAATCCAAAGTCAATATCACTGAGAGTAAAATAACTCATCTTGATAAAGAAGATAGATATGAAATTGAATATTTTGATAATGATTTGAAAGATAGTTGAGAGTTTGTAGGACCAGATGAAACGGTGAAAGAGATAATGTCCAGACTCAAAGAATTCCTAATTTGTCCTTGGTTTAAGATTTTGAGTTACTGCACAGTTCAAGGAGATACTGATGAAATATATTTTGGTTAATAAAGTTAAGATAACATATTCAAAAAAATATATGAAATATAATAATAACATATTGCATTAGAAAGAATTTTTTTGTGAAAAATCACAGATGCTATGTCTAGCATAATTGTATTCTCAACCAGTAGACTTTTCCAGAAAGATACATAACTATGATATAGTCTTTAACAGAAAAGAGGGTTATTGTATCTTAAGTTGGTAGAGAATGTATTCAACAATTACCAAAAATTGAGAAGATGAAGTTAATTAATAAGCAGACTATGTGTAAAAATTAGAAAGAGATGATTGATATTAATGATGTTTTTAAAAAAAAAAAAAAACCTATTAAAGGAGTTCCATTTTTCAAGTTATTGGAGAGATGCAAATGATCAAATGTTTCTTATAACTTGGGTCATGGTCGAAAATGAGACAACTACAATATAAAATTAGTTCATTTCTTTGTTTAAAATTGACATTAATATATTAAATAGTGATAATTAGAATAAATTTGATAAACACCCTTAAATTTTTATTTTTAATATCTGTTCAATTTAATATTTACTCTTATTATATTACCCATTAATACAAATATATATTAACTTAAAAATTAAACAAATTATAATAATCATTGAACTAAATATTAATTTATATAATAATTATTAATTTAATTATAAATTTATATCGTTATTATTGATCTAATTATAAATTTATATTATAATTATCAACTCATTTAAAAATTTATTTATAAAGTATTTTAACCAAAGATTTATAATCTTATAAAAGTATTATACAAAATTTTTAAAATATTGTATAAATTTATAAAAATATTATATTTATTTAAATTTATCAAAATAAATATATATTAATCTATAGGCACATATTTTTCTCTTCTTATTTTTCTCTTCCCAGCTCTTGCCATGCTCACTCTTACAGGTTTCCGTGGGAAAACGACATTTTGTTTTTCCCAAAAAACAACTCCACTATACTCTTTTCTCAGTGTCTCTCTAACCCAATTTTGCATTTAGTCCCCCTCAACAATTCATGGAGGGTGGGATGCACACAAGCACTGATTCTTTTGCTTTTAAAAAATGCTTCTTCTTAACTTGGAAAAATCCTTATGTCCTTCGCCTTGCGTTCTCTACTGGGATTGGTTGCCTCCTCTTTGGCGGCTATGACACCGGTGATCTCTCCTGGTATTTTTTGTTCTTGGATTTAACAGGGTGGTTTTTAAATATTATTTCCATGTCGAGATAGAACAGAAGCCAACCCAGTTCCTGCCGATTCTCCCGTGGGCGTTAGAATTAGAAAAACAAAATGACAGCGAGAATCAATAACACAGCTATTGAGATTCTAACCGAAAAATTAAACATTATTCGCCTTCGGATAATACTAAAAAACTGATTTTTAATTGGAAACATGAATTGTACATTATGATCCAACTACTTGATACGATGATTGTGTACTTAGGCGTTGCGATTCAATCATATCACTTCTTATAGTTTTCTCTTTCTTTTTTTGTTTTGTTTTTTTGTTTTTTTGTCGAACTTAGACGAAATGAAATGGGTCAGGCAATCGGGTTAACGAGGCAGATGTAAGCCGAAGCCAAAGCTTGCCGCTGGCGTTGCGGAGATCTTGATAGGTAGGTAATTAATGATTCATTGGATTGTTTTCTCTTTTTTACAACTAGAGCACCTACACGTTTTTCCATCAATGCTATCTTTTGAATTTTTACTTTTAAAATATAAATATTTGGAGTCCCTTAAATATTTCAAAACAAGTCATTCTTTCACTCTTATTCTTTTTTTTTTTTTTTTTTTTACTTGGAAAAGAAACTGAACATGTGAACTTTGTTGTTCATGTTCACATGAAGTCCACTGACATGGCATAAATCTAATCAATTTCTATTTAATGCCAAAAGAAAATTTTATTTTTCTAGATGAGTCATTTTATTAGACTGAATCAAATCTGAATGTATCCTCTTTTCTTTTGTATCATTGGTTTTATAATATGATTCATCTCAAAAATAAAAAATATAATATTTTAACTTTTTGATGTACCTAATTAAAAAAAAAAAGAAGTATAATATTTGTACCCAAAAAAAACTTTATAAGAGAACAAAATCATTGATACCACAAGATGGGGAAAAACCAAAAGGGTAAATTCACATCGGGAACCACTTTTAAGAAATTTTGGAATCTATGGTCTATCTTACAAAAATTTATTGAAACAAATGTGCCCCAAACAGAAAAAATACAGAAGCTGAAGGCATCCTCAAAGCATTTGACCCGGTTTTAGTGCATACCCTTACCATATAAGGTAACAATACAGAGACGAACACGGGGCAATGTTCATTCTAGTAATTACAAATTTAAATGTTTATATTTAAGATCTTAGATTTTAATTGTGATAAGAGGAGCATAGTGTTTATAAAAATAAAGAGAATTATTTCTATTATATAATTTATTATTATTATTCTCTAACATAAAATCTAATTATAAAGGAGTGATCTTATTTTATATTTAATATTATATTTGGGAAGTTTCCCATATCTCTTGCCAAAAATTGAAGAGAAATTACAATAAATGATCATTAACACAAAAGATCCATTATTTGATTCCATAATTAGTTCATTTCATTGCATATATATATATATATATATATATATATATATTTATTTATTTATTTTGTTTCACATCAAAATTAAAACTTGCATTTGGTGGAAATATGAGAGAGTTGGAATTGGAATCCTTGGTCTCCTTCGAAAACTTTTTTCTTGTGGTAAATCAAGCTAAATCTGGCCGGCACCTTTTCTTAGAACAGAAAGAATAATTTGGTGAAGAGTCCATCAAAATAAATAAGAAACACCAAAGTTTACTGACGCATGTGAATGATGCAAAACGCCGCGTGCTATTGCAGTGAGGTATCTTCTTCGGCTCCTGTTTTGAAAGACAAAGGATGCCTAATTTTCTTAGACTTGTTATTATTTTTTTTTTCTCTATTAGAATATTGTTAGCAGTGGGAGTTTTTTTTATTAAAATATTTTATAAGATTAAATATACACTTGGTAAGTCTTATATTGACTAATAATTTTTGTTGAGCACTAAATTGGCAAACTGTCATTTTTTTTCTTTTCTTTTCTTTTTTTTTTTAATAAAAGAAAAAAAAATAAAGAAAAGAAAAATCAACCGCTTTGGTCAAGTGCAGGGATCCCACCGCATGGACTCTCGTGATGGGAAAGATAGCATTATTGACTTCACCAACCCCAGTTGTTTTCCGGGCATGGATTAACTGGCCAAAAGTTGACCATTGCGGCATTCAGCGATGCATCATACAGAAAAATTAAGTCGGAGGGGCCAGAGCCCCCTCAGTCCTCAATTTTCAAGAAAAGCACACAAAAAAAGAGAACCGTCACCATAAAACACAGCACGGATCACCTAACCACAGGCCGCCAGCCCCACGATTTAATTTCCGAATTTTGGAGGATGAGATTTAGGCCACAAACCTCAAAGCTTTAGCCATATCAAGGTTGAACTCTGTATGTGTCATACTATGAAGTCCGATTGATCTTGATGAAGATTGAGTTAATTTCCATGGTTCAAAGTTGTCGACTAAAATCTTCAGGTAAAGAATGGCGGCTCTATCGAATTGGCGTGATGCTGTGTCACAGCCTCAAAGGTGTCCTTTTAGAGAAAAATTGGCCCTTTAGAAGTCTCAAAGTTTGACTTAATTAGCATGGGAGATGATGTCGAGGGGAGACTAATTTCAAGTAAATTAATTAATATTCTTCTTACCCCTAAATGATGCCACTCTCATGTTTCTAATCATATGGCATAAGATAAAGAAATGTTGCTTCTAGAAGCATTGTTAAGCAATTAAACATTTTGATTATTATAAATTTTTATAGATTACAAAATCTTAAAAATTGACAAATTGTTACTAAAATACAATTGAATTCAACCAATATAACTTGATTTTGATATCGATGTCAATATCACATTAGCTGTCTCCTAACTTAGTTTAAAAGTCATGTTCATACATTTTTATCATTTTTTTAATATGATAATAAAATTTTTATAATCTCATATTTAATACTTGAGTTTGTACATATGTAAGATGAACTAGTTCAACCTATTGAATTGAATAATTTGTGGTCACTATTATCCCATAAATAACAAAAAAAATAAAATAAAATCCATTGACAGAGAACATTATCCCACAAAAATAAAATTTTGAGTTGTCCCGCATCTCGGCATCATAAATTGGGTGACACCTTATGGATGATTAGCACGCCATTCTTCTGTCCCATATGGCTGTTCGAAACAGCAAAAGTCGAGTTGCTTCATAAAAAAACACAGAACTTTGCTTTGTAGTTTCCCAGTTACTGTAACTTGCAGGGCATTTTTGTGTTGACCTTCATCTTTTGTCTTCTTTTTTCTTTGGTTTCGTGAAACAGAATCTTCTCATTCAAAATTAAAATGTGCACGTGACAACAACAAATTTAGAGAACGAAGGCTTAACCATCAGGAATCTGAGGTTGGATACTCATAATACAGGGGCGGCTCGTGATACCATATTCGCGACACTCTGGAGGTACCCATACGAGCACAATTGAATAAAGACGTTTGGGACTGAGGGACCGTTGGACAAAAATCTTGCATTTTAATTATATATTTTATTTCCAAAAACCAAAACATATATTACATGTATATAAAAATATTAGCTTTTATGTATATTATATATTTTATGCATAACATATGCATATAAAAATAAATATTCACATAATATGACTAATGAAAATAATGTTAAACAATTAATTTCTTTTTTATTTCACGTAGTATATAATTATAAAAATTATTTAATAATTAACAATACTTTATACTTAATCTAAGACATAATTATTTATTGAACACAATACAATAACTTGTAACTAGTAACCTGCCATTCCGCATGGGTCGTAAAAATTGACTCCACCTTCCGTGACGCAAAAAGGTTGGGTTTAAAATAATGATGTTGGACGGAAACTCAAAAAAAAAAAAAAAAAAAAAGTCATGAACTACACAATAAAATTAATATTTTTCGTTGTAATTAACTACACATTATATAGACAAAAAGTTAATTTCGTAGCTCTAAAGACGAGAAAATGAGACTTTCTTTCGTGTTTAGAAAAAACAAATGATAGCTTACCTAAAGATAAATGAATGATGTCGATAAGTGAAAAGATGTAGATAGAGTGAACGTAGGGGTGAGGGGCACATCAGTCGCCATTGTCACGGAATATTAACTTTTACACCAGTCTACGAACTTGAGACTGTCATGTGCACTCTGCGAATTGAAGGACAAGCAACTCGGACAAATACAGGAAGTCATCAAACAAAACGCATTATGACAATTTTGAAATTATTGTATCAAATTATTTAAAATTGATGCGACACTTTTTTATGAAACAGTATGCCAACATTAGAAATTTATATTACACAACTAGCCTAGTAAATTCGAAAACATTTATAGTTGCAAGGGTAGGTATTGCTCTGCATCGAATTGTGGAAAGCAATACTGTGGTTGTCTTTGTTAATTGATTAGACGTTTTGGCAAACTGAGATTTATCTATCACATGTTATTGTGACTAAAAAAAGAGGAAATTAAGAAAAATACACTGTTACGTGAACCAATAAAATGGGTAATGCAACACTTTAATTTTTTTATACCATTTTTTTTTTATTACATGATTGAATCGCTTTATAAATTGAAAATATTTATTATAATATTTAAAATTTTATAAAAAAATTTTTATGGTACTTGTATATATAATTTTTAAATAAAATAGACTTATATTCGAGTAATTAAAATTTTAATTATTTGTATATGAGTTAATAATTTTAAAATTATTTATTAAAAAATAAAATTACTACAAAACATCTATTAATATATCATAGTTCACAGATGTTAATTTTTTAAAATTATTATTAAATTGTGACGTGATATTTGTGTTACTAAGATAAAAAAAAAACAAGTTACCTATGATAACTCTCTCTCTCTCTCTCTCTCACGTGAATCTCACTCCAACTCATCTCTTTTTTTTTTTTCTCTCTCCCTCTTTTCTGAAACTCAAAATTAGAACTCCAAATCTCTGTTTTCACTTTCTTATTTTTTTCAAAAAATAAGAAAAAAAATAAAAAACCTTTCTACCGAAGCACTAAACTATGGAGCCACTAAAAAATTCAAACTCGACGTCACTGCAATATTTCTCCATTAGTACTAATCTAATAATAAATATGTGTTATCTTATTTTCATATTTTTATATTTAATTTCTTAATATTTATAATTTATTATAAATATGATATAAATTAATGTAAAATTTGATAGATAAATTAATTTATAATCATATTCTCCGAAACAAAAACGTTTTCTTAATTATAGTTAAAATTTATTTACTCAAAATAAATATTTAATTTTTTAATTTTATTTATTTCGTCCTATTTTCACTTTTTGATTAATTGTCTAATTATCTATACACATTTACTTTCAACTTATTTTAATTTGATTGTTGATTTTTATTATTTTTTTAAACTTTTGCAATAAATTATTTAACAAACTTAATACTGTATATATAGAGAAATTTTTTCCTCAACCCTAATGGTAAAAATATTATTTAATACAATTAATAACGAGTTATCAATTTATTTTCTCCTATCAACCTCTCATCCCAATTTTTTCCTATTAACCTCTTATCCCACCCTCCTATCTGAATCCGCACACATAAATTGGCATGCACCAATACACTGCAACGTCTGCTTCTGTGAGTCTCCATCACAATTTTCTCACATTTATCCTTTTTTTTTTTTCTTATTCTTATTTATTTTAAAAATAATATATCTCTCAACATATCTATCAATAAAAATAAACATGAAAGATATTGTTATTCAATTTATTGCATTTTTTACTAAAAATTATTTAATTGTAGATCATATAGTCATCTTATATTTTTTCCTAATTCACAATTTTAATTCAATGGTTTGTTTTTTTTTTTATAGGACTATAAAGATTATATAAACAAAGAGGAAAAAAAGATGGATACTAAAAATTTGGAAAGAAAAAGTAAATGTGTTAATTTTTTTTTCTATTTTTTTAAATTTAGAGCATATGTAGAGAAAGAAAAAGTTAAAGAACTTTTTGATTTTACATTTAATAAGGTAACATATAAAGGATTTTTTTATTATATTTTACAATATGTTCTCTCTTCTCTTAATTTGAAAGTTTAAATTGTAAAAAGAAAAATGAGTGATATATCTATTAATTTTCACTTGACAATGAAATTGATCTATTTGTACTATTTGTAAAAGTACATGTATATGTTATTTGATTTACTGTTACAATAACAAAAGCATACTTTCGGTAAAAATTTTTAACATCCTTTTCAATATTAATTGAATACTTATACATATTATGAATTTTTTTGTATCTTCTAAATTTTATAAATATTTAATTTAAACAATCCAACAACCTAGATATTTTAATACAAACTATTTTATTTAGAATTTTTCAAAATATGTATTTAAAAAATAACTTACAAAATGAACACCAAATATAACCCATACCACATATAAAATATTTTCTCTAAAACTATAATACATACTACTTAACATTAATTAAATTTTCTCTTAATTTGGATTTAATCCTTTCATCGTCATCTATTCTCAACAAATATTTAAAACCCGCATAGTGAGCGGGCTGAAGTCTAATATATACATACATGTATGTATATGTCAACATTTAACTTTATTAATGGAAATTGAGACTTGTTAAAGAGAGAGAACTAAAGTTTGCTCTTTTGAATCTTGCAAATTTTTTTTTTTTATTTCGATTTGAAGGAAGGGTCTTATAACAGGAAAAAGGAAACGGAAGAGATAGAATTCAAATTTTTACCTCTTTTTTCTTTTAATGCAACTCGTGTAGAACAGCTATTTTAAGTAAATGGTTTAATTTTTAAATCTTTGGTCGTTGTAAGTTAATGGGCGAAGAATTGATTGAACATGGTTGCCCCCAATGTTAATGGGTCAAAAAATTTATTGAGTGTAGTCTTGTAATAAAATAAATGAATTCTTAATTTTCTTAACTAGAATTTAAAATTTGACCCCAGTAAAAAAAAAAAAAAAGTATTTATTCTCCCCAGGTCAACAAGCACCAATGTTCATGCTTCGTGAACCATATTAGCACCTGCACTATTTTTCTGTTCAATGCATGCCTCATATCGGTTCAAAAAGAATAAAAAAAGCCCTAGATTGTCCTTGTAAAATCATATTCTTTAGTAGTTAGAATTGACAGGAGATGTGTCCCAAATAAATTGTTTGGGGATGCATATTTATAATTATATGCAATATATTTAGTACTTTAAGAGCCCCCTACAAAATCATTAGACATAGTATAGAGCTTATAAAGTATAAAACTCTGAGATGACATCTAGAATTAGAACCCAAATTTCACTCATAGTTAACTCCTCTTTATGCTAATGCAACTCGATCCAAAAAACAAATAAAAAAATAACCTCCCTGCCACAGTAATATTCAGCTTCCTGAAATCTTTTCTCCAATTCTTGTTTTTTTTTTTTTTTCCTCTTATCCACACATTTCAAAATTGTTTATTCAAATAGCTATACCAGCAGTTAATATAATAATTATAATAAATTCACTTGAAAATCCAATTACATGTTATCAAGAAAGTGTCGAGGCAGAGTTATATGGCCATAGCATAAGGTATATATGCCTTTTTTTGGGATATCCTACTCTCCAATTTTTAACAATTTTCCACTAATATTTCAATGCCTGTAACCATATACTCAAACATCGTGCTTCTCTAATGGTTCAGAGTCCTTCTTCCAGAATTTGTAGTGGAAAGATCTATGCTCCAGCATCTTCTCAATTTCTTCAATTGGCAATCCCTTTGTCTCTGGGACACATATCAGGACAAAAGTCAGAGCAATTACAGCTATGCCCCCAAACACCAAGAATGCCCAGGAAGTCCCAATGGCCTCTGTCAAAGACAGGAAAGTTTGGGCAACAATGAGGTTTGTGATCCAATTTGCAGTGGCAGCCATTCCTCCACATATCCCTCTGACTCGTAAAGGGTATATCTCAGAATTGATAATCCATGGCACAGTTCCCATTCCAGGAGAGAAGAATATGATGTATAGTGCGAGTCCAATTAGTGCAAGCCATCCATATTTACTTGGACATCCTTCTGTGTACCAGGTCCTGTGGTTGTCCGAGCAAAGATCCTTCACTGTGTCATTTTTGATCAAACATGATCCAGGAAATAACTGCAAAAAATAAAAAAGGTAATTGGTCATCATGGATGATAAGCCATCATTTATACAACAAGCCATAGGTTACTTGAATTAAAAAAAGAATGATTTCAATGAATGAGGTTACTATACTATAAAATCTGAGAAACGGTGAGATGCATGCAACTTGAATTTGTCCTACTGTTACACTAAGATTTGTCCTTTCTTATGCCACTTGAACAACAAATTTTAATATATTTCCATGGATATTGTCAAGTAAAAATATTTCTTCTCATAAACTAGCCACCAGGAATACCAAGTCAACTGGTATTCTACATTTTAACTGGTGCTATTTTGTTGGGTTATTGTCCATAGACTCCTTCATGTTGATGAAGGTTATGCTAGATTTTGGAAATGACAATTTGTAGTAGGAGGAACAAATTGTGGGAGAGGCATCGTACCTTGGAAGACCCAGAAGAGCAGAACCCACAATCTGTGCCCTTCAAACACCTTGTGCAGTCCCAAGCAGCAGCATTTGTAGCCGAACTGTAGGCAGGGCAGGTGAAGGCTGAAAATTGAGATTCTGATGCGGCAATCATTGGAGAGTGGGTGGTTGCCTCGTGGAAGACTCCCACCAAAACGCCGAGTGAAAATATCACACCAACTAAGCTAAAAATTAGAAGCTTCCTTCTCCCTGTCATGTCAACAAAGTAGATGCTGGCAATCGAGCCAGAAGCATTGAGTCCAGCAGTCACAAGCGAGAGCAGGAGCGCAGTCTGCTTAGATGCAAAACCAGCGAGCTGAAATATGGTAGGACTGTAATACATGACCGTGTTAATGCCTACAGATTGCTGGAAAATCGCAAGGCCAACACCAGCAATTAGTCCTCTTCTCACTGTTTTGGTTTTCACTAATTTGACAAAGTTAATCTTCGCAGAGTTCCCTTCTTCCTCAATTTCTTTCTCTATAGATGCCTTCAAATCTTGGATTTCCTTATCAACGTCATTGACTGGATATATTCTCCGCATTATGGCCTTGGCTTCTTCTTCCCTTCCCTGTCATTTTGAAGGCAATAGTCCATGGACATTGAGTATGCAGTTATGAATCTCAAAAGCATAAAAGAAGAGGAAGAAGTGAACCTTGCGGAACAGCCAACGTGGGGATTCTGGAAGCATTAGCATCAGAAAGAACTGCAACACTGCTGGAACTCCTGCAACCCCGAGCATCCATCGCCATGTGCCGGGTGCCTAGGAGCGAAAAAAGACATGAACTTGTCATATGTTGAAATTGTAACATGTACTCATTCATATCATGATGAGCTTAAAATAGTTAGTGCTCAGTGCTATATATATATATATATATATATAGCTTTACCTTGGTAAATGCCAGGTTGATGAGATATGACAGAAACTGGCCACCAGTTATAAGAAAGGCATTGGTGCTGACAAGGGCTCCCCTGATTTTTGCAGGCGAAGCCTCTGAAATGTAGAGAGGAGATGTCATTGAAGCCATTCCAACTCCAAGTCCCACAAAAACTCGACCAGTGATGAGAATGGCCGGCCCTGGAGCAGCAGCCATGAGCACAGCTCCAATGAAGAATAGAAAATCAGCAATGAGGAGTGCAATTCTCCTTCCAAATCGGTCATTCAGCCATCCGCCAGTTGCTGCTCCTATGATTGCTCCTGCAAGTGCCATGCTCACAATGCTCTCCTATTCATATGTTTAAAAAATGCATAGTTAGAAATAATTTAACACATCATTACTATAATTATTTCTGCGAAAACGTCCGACAGGTGTAAGAATGCAATGACATGTTTTTATTCCCCGTTCAACAGTCAAAGATGAGGCCACTAAACTAACTTGTTTGTACAAAGTGAACTTTTTTTTCCATTTATGAGCAAGGAATAAGAGAAAAATAATAAATATAATAATTTTTAGACTTGATATTAAGTAAATTTCATACATTGAAAATGTTATTATTTAAAACAGCAGAATAAATTAAAATATGTAGTTTTTGTAAAAATTAAGTTAGAGGAAAAAAACAATAAATTAAATAATTTGGTCAAAATTTTTTAAAAAGAATAATAAATAGCACAAAAGTATATTTGATTTTTCAGTAAAATTTGACAGTTTATGTTGTTATTATTGTTTAAAAAAAAAAAAAGAAAAATGGGGAGTTTCATTCGTTTACATTATTTCTGGGCTTGATTCAGTTGTACAATGCCAAATGTGTTTTTCCTTTGATTTACTGAGGTGGTCTGAGCCCAGGTCTGGAACCTCCACATTAACAAGGCATGGACACTTGTCTTGCCCTCAAATCACTCAGATTGGTTCAAAGTGGAAATTCTTCTTTTGCCATTGAAGAAGTGAGAGATTCCTTGGTGACGGTGGTGGCTGAATTAGTACTTTAGAAAGATTCAAATGAGTTATTGCATTAAGAATTACAACATCCCAGACAAAAAGAGATTCATGACACCCACTAAAAAGATGAGCACCACTACAAAACAACAATCGAACAAAATTTATCTTTCTAAGCCTACTCACCAAGGCCCCAAAGCTTTTGGATTTGGTGGCAGAATATCTATTATTAGATAACCCAAAAAAAAAAAAAAAAAGAATCCAACGATCAAATATTTACGTTACTTAGAATTGAGCAATTCAAGACAGTAAAATTATTTCATAGTTAATTAAAGTTTAATTTTAAATTATGAAAATAAATCTTCTGTAGATTAAAAAAAATTACCTGTAATAAAATATTTTCTTTTTATCTGATCGTGAATTTGTGATGACATATCAAAGCTAATTATTGTTCACTATAACATATGTTTTTTAAATTGCTTCAATCTCAACTTAAACTTAGTCTACTTAATAATTTTTGGTCAATCGGGGCGACTCACAACTGGGGTCACAGCATCTTATGCGATACCCGCCACAAGATTAAACAAAAATTTGTAGGGTCCACGGGTAGACTCCATCGTCATCTAAGATCCGTAAAACATTGGGCCCTACAACAAGCTTTTCATGTTGAAACGTATACTTTTCTTCTGCCTCGCAAATAGGAACTTGTGGGTTTGATGAAATAGGAGGCATAAAATAATATGTTGTGGGTTAGGGAGTCGTGACTCCCCCAAGATCCGGAAAATGAAAAAGTAGTGAATTTGTATTTTACAAATTTCACAATAAACTTTTCTTCAATCTTGATTTTTTCCCTTAATCTCTCTCTCTCTCTTTTTTTTCAGTTCCTTTGGGAAATCAACAGACAATAGGATGACTCTCTCTTATCTTTATTATATTTTTTTAATATTTTATCTTTATAATTAAAATTTTTTAATTTAATCTTTTAACTTTAAAATTATAATATTTATTGAAAATTGAAAAATATTATGAATTACACACTAAAATAAACATTTTTTATTGTGATTTACTTCATAGCATATAGGCAAAAAATTTAATTTGGCATATCTAAAAATAAGACAAGTGGACTTTTAATATTTTTTGTGTTAAAAAAAAAAAAGAAAAGAAAAATGATAGTTTGGCAAAAGATAATTGAATGATGTCGATAAATGAAAAGGCACGGATAGAGTGAACATAGGGGCACATAAGGCAAAATTGAAATTCGGTATGACGATGCGCCCGACCCCTAGGGGAAAGAAGAACCGAAAGCACTTATGAATGATGAAAGGATTATTATATATATATATATTTATATTCATATTTATATTTATATGGGTCAAAAAGGGAAAAAAAAAAGAAGAAAGGAAAACTGCCAAGAAAGCCATGCCTACTTGGCTAAAAGATCACTCACCTGTAATACCGTCTTCCTTTCCACAGACTTGAAGTCATCTTTTATGTAAAGAAGAGCACCAGATATCACTCCTACACATACACACACATCATCATTCAAAACCAGAAATTCTATCAAAAAATTATTATAAAAGACTCAATTTGACCACATATCAGTAGGAGATATTTTCTATTTTCAATGACCTCAATTTTTTTTTAACATTAAGCATGCCAAATAATTAAAAACCTCTGCTGCACCTATGTACTCAAGAACAACTCAACTACTAGAATAGTAAGATATAGTACAAATACATATGTATACTAAATCCCATGAACCAAAAAAACGAGGAGAGAGAGAGAACCGGTGTCATAGCCAAAGAGGAGGCCACCAATCCCAGCAGAGAAAGCAAGGCGAAGAACATAAGGATTCTTCCAAGTCAAGGAGAAGCAGTCCTTGAAAGCAGAAGAATCTGTGTCGGTGTGTATCACACCCTCCATGAATTGTTTTAGGAGACCAAAAGCAAAAATGGGTTAGAGAGATATATTGAGATAAGAGTAGGGTAGAGTCGTTTTTCTGGGGCAATGAAATGTTGTTTTCCTAGAAAAACATTCAAGAGACGGTCTGGGCAGAGAGAGGGAGAGAACAATATGTGGGGATAGCTAGACACAGGCGGGGGTCATATATATAAATTTTTTGGGGCGGTGTAACAGTACGCATCCAAGCCAAGAGTCCATCAAGTTTGTCCAAATGCTCGTTCACAATGTTCGGCAGCTAAATAATACACGGAAAACACCTAGAGCTCATTAAATCTTCACGCTTTGTACCAAAAATTCAATGATTCGTCAGCTCATTCCCTAAGAGATATTCAAACGTGTGTGAACTTATTCTATTTGCAGTGCGATTAAATAGATACAAAATAATAAGTTAAAGTAGATATAAATTTTTTTTATGTTATATACAAAATATTAATTTAATATAAAATATCTTATGTTTAATATAAAAATTATTTGTATTTATTAATTTCATTTTTATCTTAATTTTTTCTTTTATTTGTAAGTAAAAAGTCGAAAAGAAAAATCAAAGAAGATAACGATGACGTATGTGGGATTTGATTAAATTCAAATTCACTTTTCCTTCTCATAATTTGCCTTTTCCAAAAATGAGGGACGCATCTCTCTGAACACACACATTATATATTCAAGCTTTCAAATATGTTAACAAAATAAACAAATATTCTATTTTATATTCAAACTTACAAATGATAAGGCTACCACCTAGTAAATTAGAAAACAATAAAATCCCATCATTTCCGTACTCAAGCTCCTACTGTACTAACATGCCTGAAATTAAAATTTAATTGATATCTTTGAATATAATCACCTCCAGTGTTAATTGAAGACATTTTTATAATTGTCCCCATTGTGTCATAAATGCGATTGATATTGTAAGAGTCGAACACTTCGTATAAAGAAATTTCCCAACAAAGAGAGTTCACAATTTTTTTTTTTTTTTTAATTTAGTACGAGTGAAACGTGAGATTTATCTATTGGCGGGGTTTAAGATTCGAATCCCAGATATTTTACACCAAAATTTTAAACTTGATGGCCAATAATCTATATCCAGTGGTTTCCATCAATTTTTATTCTTTTGTTTTCTGGATTTTGACAGTTAAAAATTATTATGCTTTTTACGAGCATCACGTAATGGAGTCTGTTCCGTCCTCACAACAGAGAAGACTTCAAACATAGCTTTGACACATTTTATTCTTCTGAACGCAGAATTAAATCATAATTTAAAATTTTTTTGAAAACAGGGCAGCTTCATGTACACTCTTTTTTTTCCATTTTACATGTTTGAAGTATATTTTTTACATAATTAATTATAAAACTATATTATGAGGCTGGTCAATCGTTTTGACAATTACAGAGTTACTACAGCTGCATGCATACGATATCCGGATTATGGTATTTAACAGGGTGGTTGTTAGATATTATTGTCATGTCCTGTAAAAATTAATCTTGTAGAAATGAAAGGGAACGGATTTCTAAATACAATAATAACATTGATTTCACTCTAAAAAGGATCGTGCTCAAAGTCCCAGAGAGATAGAATAGAAGCGAGGCCATTTGCCTGCCGTTTCTCCTCCATGGACATTAGAATTAGAAAAACAAAATCAATCTGCGTACACTGATCGGCAAGACAAGATGACGGCAAGAAGCAAAAACACAGCTAGTTAGATTCTGGCCCAAAAATTAGACATTCTTTGCCTTTCGGATGATACTAAAAAACTGATTTTTAATTTGAAACACGAATTGAACATTGTTGTCGCTGCTGCAAATGCAGCCTTTGTTTTTTTTTTTTTTTGTTTTTTTCACTAAGAGATGATGATCCCTAGGCGCCGCTTCAGTCATATCACTTCTTACATTTTTAGGCTTTCGCAATTTTGTTCCTTCAAGAAGTGATAAATGCTAGTTTCAGGTTTCACTGTTTTCCCTTTTTTTTTTTTTTTTCCTGTTGATAAAAGGAACATTGACTAAATAAAAAGTAGTGAATTATATTTTATAAATTTCATATGATGGCCCCAAAAAACTTTTCTTCAATCTTTGACTTTGTCCCTCTGCTTCTTTTTAGTTCTTCTGGGAAACCAATAGACTTAAACTAGAAAATACGTTGACTCTCTCTCTCTCTCTCTCTTCTTTAATTTGTTTTTTCGCATGTTACCTTTGTAATTAGAAATCTTTAATTTGATCCTTGACTTTAAAATAATAATATTCACTAGAAACTCAAAGAATTCATGAATTACACAATAAAATTAACAATTTTCAATGTAATTTACTTCATATCATATACACAAAAAATTAATTTTGTATCTCTAAAGATGAGAAAATCAGACTTCTAACATCTTTCATGTTCAGCGAAAAAAAAAGAAAAAAACAAAGACGAGGGGGGCCACATTAGGTGAAAATGAAATTCGGTATGCTGAGGCACCGACCCCTAACCCTTTGTCTAAAAAGAAGTCAACTGTGTAACTGATGCTTGGGGAGTGGGGGCACATGACAGGGAGCAATCAATGAATGATTTTCTTCTTTTTCTTTTAATTTTAAAGAGGAATGAACAAATTAGAAAAATGAAATCGAAACAATATGAGAATTGGGTCAAATAAGTAAATTGTCCTTTTATCTCTAAACATTTAAAAGTTTAACGATAATAAATGTTTAAATTATTAATTATTTGCACGAGTGGGTAGTGCTCCGCGTGGTATTGTGCAAGAGCAATAATGTTGTTGTGTTTGTTAATTGATCAAACTTTTTGGCAAACTGAGATTTATCTATAAGATTATTCTTATTAAAAAAAGAGAAAATTAAGAACAAAACACCATTATGTGAACCAATGAAACAAAGTAATGCAACACTTTAATTTGTGTGTACTATATTTTTAGATATTAGAGGATCACTTTATAAATTAAAAATATTTATTATAATATTAGAGAATAAAGAAAAGAGAATTTTATAATGTTATATATATATATATTAGAATAAATGTATATTTAAATTATTATATTTTTAATTACTTAATTTCAAAATTATCTATTCAAAAATAAAATTATTACAAACATTAGTTTTTTTTTTAAATATTATTAAGTTGTAATATAATATTTACGTGACATTTAACATGATCAATAGTATTAACATGGTCAATAGTATTAAATTGAGTATAAAAAAACATGCTATGTAATTTCTCTCTTTCGTGGAGTTTACCTATACCCATATCTGCTTTTCTCTCTCCTCTTCTTCTACTCATTTGAAATTCAAAATTGGAACCCTAAATCCTTATTTTCATTTTCATTTTTCCTTAAGAAAAATCTAAAAACAAAAGAAACTCATTTATCTACGGGATATTTAGGCTTTGAAAACTCAATTAAAGCCTTATTTGATAAAGCAATAAGAAAACCTAAAGTCAGCATCATTGAATATTTTAAGACTAAAATAGTTCAACCTAATAAAGATGGTGGATATGAAATTGAATATTTTGATAGTAATTGGAAATATAGTTATGAGATTGAAGGATCAGATACGGATAATGAGAAAGGTATAACTATTAAGAAGAAGAAAATGATATTAATGTATGATCAATTTTCAAAAAATCCCTAATTTGTCCTTAATATGAGATTTTGAACTATTGATCAGTTTAAAGAGGTAATGATGAAGTATATTGCAACTAATAGAGTTAAAATAATATATTCAAGAAATATATGAAATCTAATGATGATACATTATATTGAAAATAATTATCTCTAAAAAATTACAATTGCTATGTCTAACCAATTTGTCTTTAAAATTACTAAACTTTCCAAAAAAGATCATAATTATACCAAGGTTTTTAACCAAAAAGGGTCGTTGTACCTTGATTAACAAAAAATGTATTTAAGAGCTATTAAGAAATTGATACCATGAAATTGACTAATGTAAAGATTATGTGAAAAAATTAATAAAAATATAATTGGTATTAATGATGGTTTCTTAAAAGGATTTGTTAAAAAGGTCCTTTTTTCAACTATGAAGAAAGACGTAAATAACCAAATGTTCCCTATGACTTAGGCTATAATTGAGAATGAAACACTTGCAACATGAAGCTAATTCATCTATTTATTTAAAATTGACATCAATATGTTAAATGGTGATGGTTGAGCAATAATTTCTAATAAATACCTTAAGTCTTTATTTTTAATGCTTATACTACATTTGTTCAGTTTAGTATCTTTGCTTCTATTACATTATCCACTAATACAAAAATGTATTAACCTAAGGATAAATAAAAATGATAGTTACTAGCCCAATTATAAATTTGTATAATAGTTAATGACCTAATTATAAGTTTATATCTTTATTATTGACTCATCCACAAATTTATTTGCAAGGTATTTTAAAGGTTACGAGAGATTGTTAGCTTAAAGCAAAATATAAGTTTGGTGAAAGGCATATATTAACTAGTAGAAAAGGCAATATAAAGGGTATGAATTATCTACGTTGTTTTGGGATAGTGTTAAGAGTTTGAACATCCAAAATTTGTATAAAGCCTATTGCAAATGAAACTAATTTTGCTTAAAGCACATAATGACTTTGTTAAGCATCCTATTGAAAGGTGGTATATAGCATATTTTGACACATCAATCAAATGTGATGTAGTTGACAACAATTTATACAAGACATTCAATAGCAAGACTATGAGATTAAGGTCAAAGTGCATTTTATCCATATTTTAAGAAATTAGGGTGATGGTGATGATTAAATTAAAAATAAATAAAGATATTTATGGTAAATAAAAAGATGACCTTAGATATAGGATCAAGAGAAAACTAAGTGTTTAGGGAAAAATATTTTTAAATGTGAAGTGTTTTCAATAGTGTTAATGGGTATGGAATAATTTATAAAGGTGTTAGGGTAGTCATAGACTACAAAGAAGACTTGTTCATATAAAGGGTGAGATGTGTTTGGCATAGCCTATTCCTATGCTATTTTTGCTATCATTTATAAAAGAGCAAAACATATAGTTTATGTACATCCTTGGTTAACTAAGAAAAAAATACTTAGAGACATAATTGAGAAAGAAATACTTGGAAACATATTATTCTATGATGAATCCTTTGTAAGGTCAAATACTTTTGGTTAAAAACTGGATAGAACCTTATTAATCCATTATCATTAAAAAACATGATGGGTAAGACTAAAGAATTAAAATTAATGAAGAGCTTTATCCACATATAAGCAAGTTAACTAAAAGGAAATCAATGATGACCTACAAAAATTGTCATCAACTAAGGTGTAACAAATGAAATTGCAAAAATGTCCTAACTCTTTATTTTTTAAAACTTTTAAGACTAGTGGGTATTTTAAAAAGACTTTTTTGAATGATTGTTTGTTTATTTATTAATCATAGAACTATATCTAATTTTAATTATATACCAAAAAAAGCATAAAGATGTAGTCTCAACTTTTAACAAAAAGACAAGATTCCAATATAATCAATCCTTAAGGGCTACAACAACAAATAAACCAAAGATTGTTAAGCGTTGCAAGAGATGTTAATGGATCCACTTTAGTTAGAGAGCCTATGTATGGTATATGCACTTAGGTTTTGATATTAACCAATTAACTTTTGATATAAGTTTTTTGTTTTTTATTTATAAACATCATTTATGGTTGCATTTTGTTTTTTTGTATAATGCCTCTTCCCAAAACCTTTTCTTGTTTTTGATAAATGTAATTATTTATATAGTTTCATAATTAATATTATCTCAAGTATACCATGTATATCATGTATACTAAGCATCTTAACTATCTTAAAAAGACATTATACTTATTATTTTTGTTTACTTTTGTTTATAATTGAATGACAATAAAAAAAATCATATAATTTAAGACTTTTTACTTTTTATTCTTGAACTAGTAAATATAACTAATGTTGCTAACTTAAATATAAACAAAAATATATGTTATTGTCCCAATTATAAATATTTGCAATAATTAGTGACCTAAATTTGAGTTTTCAAAGTAAAGAAAGAGAAAAAATAGATATTGGTTGGAACAATTTGGAGAGATAGAAAGTCAAAAGAAATGAAGAGGAGAGAGAAACGAGAAAAAAGTTTTGAGTAGCATTATGCTAGATACCACTTAGATATGACATCATGACTTAACAATGATTTTAGAAAAACTAATATAAGTAACCATTTAATGGATTTTTTATAATGGTTTGACCCTTAAATAGATAATTTTAAAATTACTAACTTATATATGAGTAATCAAAAATTTAGTCACTTAAATATAAACTTATTATATTTTTAAATTATCTTATAATTTTATTAAAGTATCATATATTTTTTAAGGTATCATATAATTTTATACAATTTTTATTTATTTTTTTATAATTTTTTTCAAAATATTGATTTTCTTATTTAAGGTATTGTATAATATTATGATAGTATGGTATATCATCTTTAGTGTGTCTTATGTTTTTATTGAAGTGTTGTATATATTATTTCATATGTCATACAATTTTTTCAATATGTACTATAATTGTCTTAAGGTGTTGTATAATTTTATTAAAAAGTCTTATATTTTCTCTAAATCTTTTAATCTATTGACTAGAAACAATTAAGAAAAGTATAAGGTTATAATAATTCAATTTTTTTAAGGAAAACAAAAAGTAAGGGAGGTGTCAAAAGAAGTCATTAGATTCAATTTATGTCAACTCATTTTAAATTCAAATACGTTTTAAAAAATTTAATTTTAAATTTACGATCTTCAAGTTGTCTTTAAATTCAAGGTGTAATAAATAAAATTAATTCTAACTATACATATAAAGTGATAAGTTAATAGTTAAAAGTTATTTTATTATATTTTATAAACTATTATATCTTAAATTAGGTATAAAATATTACTAATTAGTATATAATTTTTATAATCATATATTATATGAAATAAAAAAGAAATTAAAATTTTAATATTATTTTAATTAATCATATTGTGTAAATCTCTTTTTTATATGTATATAATATATAATATACATAAAAGCTAATATTTTTATTTAAATATAATATATATTATGTTATTGTTTTAAATAAAATGTATAATTAAAATGAAAGTTTTTGTCCAGCCGTCCCCCATTTATATAAGTTTATATTCAAGTGTGTGGTTATATATATATACTCTAAAGGATCACATATATAATATTTATATATGGTATAATTTTATATAAATATTATATAAAATCTTTAAAATATCATATAAACCTATAAAAATGTTGTATTTAATTTTATGAGCGTCGTATAAATTTATCAAAAAATATATATATTAAGCCCACGTATGTCTAGCTATATGCACACATTTTTCTCTTCTTAGCTCTGGCCACACTCTCTCTTACCTGTTTTCGTAGGAAAACAACATTTTGTTTTTCCCAGAAAGACAACTCCACCTCTTCTCTTTTCTCAATATCTCTCTAACCCATTTTTGCATTTGGTCCCCTTCAACAATTCATGGAGGGTGGGATACACACAAGCACTTATTATTTTGCTTGAAAAAAAAAAGAAAGGGCTTCTCCTTAACTTGGAACAACCCTTATGTCCCTCGCCTTGCTCTCTCTACTGGGATTGGTGGCCTCCTCTTTGGCTATGACACTGGTGATCTCTCCTCGTTTTCTCGTTCTTGGCATTTAACAGGGTGGTTGTTAAATATTATTTTCATGTCGAGATAGAATAGAAGCCACCCCATTTGCCTGCCGATTCTCCCATGGACATTAGAATTACAAAAACAAAATCAATCTGCTTACACTGATCGGCAAGACAAAATGACAGCGATAAGCAATAACACAGTTATTGAGATTCTGACCGAAAAATTAGACATTATTCGCCTTCGGATGATACTAAAAACCCGATTTTTAATTGCAAACATGAATTGTACATTGTTGGCGCTGCTGCACATGCAGCCTTTTTTTTTTTATATTTTTGGGCTAAGAGATTATGATCCAACTACTTGATACCATGAATGTGTACTCAGGCGATGCGATTCAATCATATCACTTCTTATAGTTTTTTCCTTCTGTTTTTTCTTTTTTCTGTTGATAACAAGGAATTTAGACGAAATGAAATGGGTCAGACAATCAGGTAAACGAGTGAGATGTAAGCTGAAGCCAAAGCTTAGTGTTTGTGTTGTGGAGACCTTCATAAAATGATAGGTGATAGGTAATTAAGGTTTCATTGAATTGTTCTCTGTTTTTTACAACTAATGCACCTACACGATTTTCCATCAATGCCATCTGCTGAATTTTTACTCGTAAAATATAAATGTCTGGAGTCCCTAAAACATTTCAAAACAAGTCATTCTTTCTCTCCCTTTTTTTTTTCTTTTTTTATTTACTTGGAAAAGAAACAGAACATGTGAACTATCACATGAAGTCCATTGACGTGGCATAAGTCTAACAAATTTCTATTTAATACCAAAAGAAAAATTGATTTTCTAGATGAGTCATTTTATTAGTCTAAATCTAATCTACATGTGCCATCTTCTCTTTCGTATCATTGGTTTTATAATACGATTCATCGCAAAAACAGAAATATAATATGTTAACTTTTTGATGTACCAGATTTTTTTTTTTTTTTAAGTATAATATTTGAACCCAGAAAAACTTAAAAAGAGAACAAAATCATTGACACCGCTAGTGGGGGAAAAACCGAAAAGGTAAATTCACGTCGGGAACCACTTTTAGCAAATTTTGGAATCTTTGGTCTACCCTACAAAAATTTATCGAAACAAATGTGCCCAAATAATAAAATTACTGAAGCTATCCTCGAAGCTTTTGACCCGGTTTTGGTGCATATCCTCACCATATAAGCTAACAAACAGATGCAGATATTTTACTACCGAGGCCAATATATTCAGCAAATATTGCACTATAGAGATGCCTTAAATCAGAAAATATTTTGAATAATTAAAAATTTAAATGTTTCTATTTAAAATATTGAATTTTAATTGTGATAAGAGAAGTGCATAGTTTATAAAAATTTTTAAAAAAATTACTTCTATTGTATAATTTATTGTTAATAATAAAAAAACAATCATATCTTATATTTAATATTATATTTGGGAAGTTACTGTATGTCTTAGCCAAAAATTGATGAGAAATTACAATAAATGATCATTAATACAAAAAGTTAGTTGGTTTTAAGAATTTAATACGAAATATTGTTTGTGACCTCTGTTATAGCCATTATTTGATTTTAGAATAATTGCTTTTCTATTTTTGCTACAAAACGGTTATCGTGCGTTATAGGCTTATATCTATTATTTGATTCCATAATTTAAATCCATGCTAAATCTAGCCGGTACTTTTCTTAGAACAGACAAATTCGTTTGGTAAAGAGTCCATCAAAATAAATACAAAAAACACAAAAGTTTATTGAAAAATGTAGATGATGCAAAACACATGTAATTGCAGTAAGGTAGTCCACTTTGGCTCCTGTTTTGAAAAATGGGGAAAGAATGAGCAATAAAAAGGTTAATAGCTAATTGATTGATTAATTTAGGGCATTCAATTATGAGTGATTAGAAGTCATCTTGTCGAGTTTCGCAAGACAAACGATGCCTAATTTGCTTAGACTAGTTATTATTATTTTTTCTCTGTTAAAATATTTATTAGATAGCAAGCTAATTTTTTCTTTTTCTGTAAATTTTATATCTTTGATTGAAATTAAAATTTGTAATTTTAAAAATAAAAATCTAAATTTTAGAGTGTTTATTAAGGGACTTAGAATAGTTATTTCAAATTCTTACAAAAGATGCAGATTTTAAAAAAGAAACGAATCAAAAGGGAAAAAGACAATCAAGAAAGTGGGGGAATGTTGGCTGCGTCAAATTTGTTTTATTTTTCCTTTATATATATATATATATATATATATTTATTTATTTATTTATTTACAAAATCTTGAATGTTAGTCAATTCAATATATAACGCCCCTAATAAAAAAAAATGCCTGTTGTGACTACTAAATCTCATTATCAAGGCTTCATTAAAAAAATGATAATATCACTACTGGTTAGATTAATTACAATTTTTTTGACTATGGGAGCATTACAAAGTAATCAGATTGGTTCTTCATTTTTCATTTTTCAACTTTCTTTAATTCTCCAAGCATGAAACATCTGAGACAACGATACTTCACTTTAGCATGTCAACAAGCAAAATAGTGAAAAGACATTCAATAAACTTTGTAAAAGATTATTCGGCAACAACTCTCTTTTCATTATTTATTTATCTATTATTATTTTTCTTTTCTACAACGAGGGTTTTAGTCCTAAGGAGAGAGAGGGGGAAGGCTAGAGTGAAGGCGTATGGATTCGAAATTCCACCGTCGCCCATGAGGCAATCAACCACCTCTACTCCCAACCTTTCTTTTTTTTTTTTTTTCTTTTTTAGGTGAGAGTGAAGGCGCATGGATTCGAAATTCCACCGTTGCCCATGAGGCAATCAACCACCTTTTTCTCTCCCAACCTTTTTCTTTTTTTGTTTTTAAATAAAAAAAATTTAAAACTTGGATAATAAATTAGTATGTTGGTAAAACACACATAAATTTCAGGATAGATAGAGCAATCTATCACCTTTGCTCTCTATGTTTTTTTTTTTTTAATTTTTTTTAAAATTTATTATTAACTCAGGTAATACTCACCGTGTCAATATGTATAATAATAGTAGAAGAGAAGAACATTTAGCCAAATTGATAGACGCCACAAGTAATTTAAATCGGCAGTTGTGCTGAGGGGAGAAAGGAATTGAAGCTCCTTCTCGGATGCTTATTTGCCCTTGAGCAACCAACCACTCGAGTTGTTTCTGCTCCCACACATTTTGTAGACATTCAAGCATACCCTTATTCTTTGCTCAACGACGAAGGACTAAAGTATTTTGCTTACCATTAATGACTTTTTACCGTTAATGAATCGGTTTTTCTTCTTTTTTAAGTAAAAGAAATGTACTTTGATTTTTCGTCTCAACTTTCACCATCTCTGTTCATTAATCATCAAAAGAAATATCGATACTATAAGTTGTTGTTGTAATTTAATAATTAAAAAATTTTATCTGTATCATATAATTATAAATTTGAATTTTTGTTAGAATATATGATAAGATTGAATATGTGTATAATTTTACCTTATTTTGAGAGTGAGTGATAACTTTTGTTAAATATTATAAGATGTTTACTTTTATTTTTGTCTGATAGAAGTGCAAAGTATCACTCTCTCTCTTTTTTTTTTGAAAAAAAAAATAATTTTTATAAAAAAAAAAACAAAAGAAAAGAAAAGAAAATTCAACCACTTTAGTGATCCCTCCGCATGGGCTCTCGTGATGGCAAAGATGGCATTATATCCACAAAAATTCTTGCACGGGCCCACCCATTCGACGCTTCACCAACCCCCTGTTGTTTTTTTCGCGCATGAATTAACAGGCCGAAAGTTGACCATTGCGGCATTCAGCGATGCATCATACAGAAACGTTAAGTTTGGGGGGGTCAGAGGATCCCCCACTTTCAAGAAAAGCACAAAAAATAAAAAATTAAAAAAAAAAAAGAAAAAAAGAGGGAATCCGTCACCATAAAATAAAGGGTGTCTGGTCCTGGTGACGACCATCATCAGTACCTATAGTGGGACTTGCACCATGTTGCATGTTCCCTCGTTTTGGTTTTCCTCTGCATTTCTAGATGGAAACACGGCACGGATCACCTCACCGCGGACCGCCAGCCCCACGATTTAATTTCAGATGTTTGGAGGAAGAGAATTAGGGCACAAACTTCAAAGCTTTAGCCATATCGAAGTCGAACTCCGAATGTATCATACCGTGAAGTACAGTTGATGTTGATGAAAATCGAGTTCATTTCTTTGGGTCAAAGTTGCCGACTAAAATCTTCAGGTAAAAAATGGCGGCTCTATCAAGTCGGCGAGATGCCGTGTCGCAGGCTCAAAGGTGTTCTTTCAGAGAAAAATTGCTCCTTGAGAAGAAGTCTCAAGTAAATTAATTAATATTCGTCTACTCTTAAATGATGTCACTCTCTTATTTCTAGTCTTACGGGATAAGATAAAAAAATGTTGCTTTTAGAAGCATTGTTGAGCAATTAAACATTTTAATTATTACAAATTTTTATAGATTTAAAATTTTTACAAATCACATATTGTTATTAAGATAAAATTGAATTTAATTAACATGACTTGATTTTAATATTTATATATTAAAATCTCGTTAGTTATCTTTTAACTCAATTTATAAATTATATTTATAAAGTTTTATTATTTTTTAATATAATCTTATATTTAATGTTGAGTTTGTACATATGTAAAGATGGGCTAATTTAACCGATTGAATTGAATGATTTGTCAGCACTATTATCCCACAAAGAACAAAAAATCCATTGACAGAGAAGATTATCCCACAAAAATAAAAATTTGAGTTTGTCTTACATCTCAGCATTAGAAATTGGGTGACACCCTAAGGATGATTCATGCACCATTCTCTGTCACCGTATGGGCTGTTTGAGACTGCAAAGTCGAGTTGCTTCGTAAAACAACACACAGCTTTGCTTTGTAGCTTCCTGGGTTACTGTGACTTGCAGGGCATTTTTTGTGTCGACCATTCTCCTGTCTTTTTTCATTTTGTGAAGCAGAATTTTCTCATTTAAATAAAAAGTTGCGTGTGACAGGGCGCGCCGACAATGAAATTTAGAGAACGAAGGCTTAACTGTTACCATATTTTCGATTAACTGTACTAGAATATTTCTAAACAATATACTTATTAAAAATTCAGTCATAGTATAGTTTGATTAATTAAAAAAAAAGAGTTATATATCATTTTGTTAATTGAGCACTATAATTTTGAATTTAATTAAAATATTAATGAATATATATAATTTAAATCATAGTATTGTGTACTTATATAATTGATTTTCTCTTTTTTTATATATATTTACACGTAAAAGGTCTATTCAAAATTGTATGATTATGATTAAAATTAGAAAATAAAATAATTATTAAGTTAAAATAAAATTTTTAAATACATTATTAAATATTATCTATACAAATATATTTAGTTTTAAATTTCAAAAATTAACATTTAATGGTAATAAATTACTTAAGAAATCTAACAACCCGACAATATCATTAATTTTAAAATTTATAGATTTTTTGATTAAGTATTTAACCGCAAGTGCTATGAATGCCCACCTAAAAAAGATTGCCATTTATATTAAAAGGAGCATGTGACAAGGCACCAACAACGTAGGCTGACCATCAGGAATTTGGGGTTGGATGCTCATAATCTATAGGCGGCTCGTGTTAGAATCATTTTAATTAATAATATTAAAATATTTATAAATAATATATTTATTAAAAATTTGGTTATAATGTGATCTAATTAATTAAAATTTTTTTTATATATTATTATGTTAATTAAGGACTATAATTATAATATAATATAGATATTAATAAATATATTTAATTTAAATTATAAAATTATATATATATATATATATAT
>CM034056.1:6822746-6871564 GCA_019804595.1 Bruguiera parviflora
TTTTTTTTATCTTTTTAGTATGTACAAAAATTTCATTAAAATTCGTATAATTATGGTAAAAATCAGGAGGATAAAATGTATAATTTTCATTTTTATGAATTTAAGTATATTATCTATAATATTATTTAAATAAATATATTTAATTTCAAGATTTAAAAAATTAGTATTTATTAGTAATAAATTATTTAAAAAATCTAACAAACCGACAACACAATTAATTTTAAAAATTATAAATTTTGTAATTAAGTGAATAAATTAGTGCCTACCTGAAAAAGATTATATTTATATTAAAAGAAACATGTGGCAAGGCACCGACAACGAATTTGGAGAACGGAGGCTTAAGTATTGGGAATGTGAGGTTGGGTGCTCATACTATATGGATGGCTCGTGTTAGCATATTTCTAATTAACAATATTATAATATTTTCTAATAATATTTATTAAAGACTCGGTTGTAATATAACCTCATTAATTATATATATATTATTACTCAAATTAAAAATTATAACTTCGAATATAATTTAAATATTGATAAATATATTTAATTTAAATTATAAAACTCTTCATATATGTAAAAATTTTATTTAAAATCTTAATTATAGTAAAAATCAGGAAAAAATTAACTACATAATTAAAATGAACTCTTTAGACATGTCATGTTTCAATGGTTTAGATTTTTAAAAAATTATGTATATTATTTATAATATTATTTACTTAGAAATGTTTAATTTTAATATTTAAAAAATCAATATTTAGTGGTGATAGATTATTTAAAAAACTTCAACAGCTCGACAGTACCACTGATTTTAAAAATTATAAATTTTGTAATTGAGTGTTTAAACACAAGTGTGATAAATGCCCAACTAAAAAAGATTCCCTCAAGTTTTGACTTTTAACAGACTTACAAGTATCAGAAAACAACTCAGAAAAGCATAAGAAATAGGAGAACCAGCACACTTCGTCCTTGTATGCTAGCTGTACAAGTTAGAGATTTAAAACCCCAAAAAGAAACAGTTATTTAGATGGCAACGAAGAGGAGCCTTAAGAGTATAAAACTCGAAATAATAAAATACAATGATCAAATCTAACTTATAATGTTTACGAAATTTACCGTCTAATCATTTAATCTTTTTAAATGGGACACAAATTTTCATACATATATATATATATATATTATTTTTATTTTTTTTGCAATGACATTTTGTTTTCATTCAACATTCATCCACATTAGAAAGAAAGAAAAGAAAGAGGTGGGGGATGGGGGGGGGAGCAATGTGTAGTGCAAATGGCATCTTGATAAATAAAAATGTTTATGACATGATTTTAAGATGTAACTGCAAAAAGCAAGCAACGAAAGATAAGAAAGCAGAAAGAATATAAGTAAAATCTTAAATGACAAAAGAGATGAGATCGTGATTGATTCATCCTTATCATGTTCCGCTGAGAAGAGCATTGAAAGTACAACAATATTATTTCGAGAAGAAGAATATTTATATACACACCTATTAGAGCGTGACAACAGTGTAAGTTTGTCTGCTCATTACAAGATAACCCCATGACCACGCACCTCACCGAGATGAGCCAAAAATGATTTTGTCTGCTCCTGCTAAATCAATGAATTAAAAGAGGGCAAACCAAACTAGCTTAATTTCTTAGGAACCAGTTGTTTTCCAAAAAAAAAAAAATCTTAGGAATAACAATACCACAACGTGGCTTCATGCAATATGGCATAGCGGCGCTAGTGGAGTATTTTTTTAGCTAGTGGAGTGTTTATATATATATATATATGTATGTATTGTAGAGAATACAATACATCCTTCGACAATGCGAGATTTTTTTTAGCAAGTGGAGTATATGTTACTGAAACATTTTGATTTTTGCCAAAAAGAACGAGTACTATAGCTAGATGGAGTACATTATATTTATATATATATATATATATATAGGCAAGGCAATGCATTTTTTTAAAAAAATATAGTACATCTTCTTGAAAATGCTATGTATTTTGCTTTGTTTCAGGAAAAATAGGTGTCACTAACTGTACCTAGACCCCACAACCCTGCACCCACCACCATTTTTTTTCCTTTTTTTAAAAAAAAAATCTATTTTAAATGTTCCATCCTCAAGCCAAGTACCGACTCATCATATGCATGGAAGCAATTTGAATGTTAGAGACCTCTAATTACCAATGTTATTAGAAAAAGATAGCTGTACTTGTAATTAAGGTCCAAAAATTGCTCAGTCATTCAGTTATCTCTCTGTTTTTTTTTTTTCTTTTTTTTCCTTGGTTTTTGATGGGCCGATTATTTTATTAATGAACAAAAGGTAGCATAAATTCGGTTGACACCATCTGTGAAACCTCACTGATCAAATAAAGGAACAACCAGAACACCTAAATCTACCACCCCAAGGACAAACTCCGCGAGCACAAAATTGCAGCAACAGTAATCTTAGTATCATCCCAAACTGATCTTAGCATAAATTCAGTTACATAATTTGGCCGACAGGTATATATTGTTCTTTAAAATCATGCAAAAGAGACCAATACCAGATTCCATCACTAACTCTCCATGGCCAATGCATCAAGGAGAGTGATTTTGGCTTTACAAATGCTGGTGGAAAACTTTCGGTAAGGAGAGACGTCGACTTTCCCGTTTGGTCTGCACTGCCGAGTGCCAATTAAAGTTGTGTTGCAGCGACCCCTTGGAAAATGACAATTGTACGATAATGAATGCAACACGTAGAATAATATAAAAAAAAAAAAAAGAAAGAAAAACATCTTGCTTTCTATACAAATAAATGATTAAAAGAATGAAGGGAATTAATCTTGACCTTGAGCCTCCCTGAAATTCTCAAAAGCCCTTTCTTCTAGAGCCTGGTCACCAAATGATCTGGATTTGAACTGTTAAGAAATCATTTCACCTAACATGCCCTCTTACATGAAAGTCTATTGGGCCGAAAACATCAAAACATCAACTCGTTGGATTTGTAAAAATTTATAATTAAATATAAAAATAAAGAAATTTAAATATAATACATTTCTATTATAAAAATTTCAATATTATTTAAAGTGACATTTTAAAAACTTAACTTTTTTATAAATAAAAAAAACTCATAAATATTTTAAATTACACCAAATTTATATATTTCAGTGATATGAGATTTTTATACTCTTAACATATTCTTTGGATATGTGTCAGCCCCAATTGCATGTAATAAAGAAATTGGACTAAAACAGACCGAATCTAGGTACTAGACTCCATTAAAGCTGAGCTAATTTGATCATACGGAAGATACGAAAGGAGTTAAATCATCAACCGACGAATGCAGACAAAGAAGTGAACCAATCTTCAATACTATTTTAAGAAATTATTTCACTTAAAGATATAAATTATTAGATGAGACCTTAGAAATAGATTAAATATTAAAATTTTAATATGAACAAATGTGCCAAAGTGGGCCACACTTTTTTTTTTTTTTGGAAGGAAAAAAAAAATCTTATTAGAACCCAAGATTACTTATTACAAAAAGAAACTTGGTGACAATTTTGTTGATAATCGCAACTGCCACCCTAGTGGCCTCCAATCAAAATTAGGCACATTTTTTTTTTTTTTTTCAATCTCGGTAAAGCAATAGATGTGTGGGGCTTCATCTACCCTAGGTGACGTTTCCAAATTTTTGCACAAAGAAAGGGACCAATTTGGTAGATGTGGTTCGGCGTGGCTACTACAGCAATAAGATACCTTCCACTCCCCTCAGCACATGGTGACCATAAGTGGAGTGCAACGGCCAAAGCTTTCTCCAAATGCGATTTTTCCTACTCAAGTATGTGGAGAGTACAAGGACCACACTCAGTTGTGGATGTAGGCCATTTCTATGCGTTGAAGTCAAAAAGCCATCAATCCTCCCCCATATTATCATTGATTCACTGTCCTTTCCCTGTCTTCTCTATCAATCATTTCAACTTTTCTAGCTTTGCTAACGCCTGTGGGCCTTGGATCTTGCCCAAGTGCAACACGTAGATCATGGCAGGTATCACCATTGAAGCATGAGATTCACAATGATATAATGCAAACGTATATGCTCCTCTTTTCCTTTAGACATAAATATTTTTCTCTTTCCCAAAGCATATGTAAAATTTACGATCTGATTAACCGTCCGAGGAGAAAAAACTTAACCTAAAAGGCACGTCTCGCGCTCTACATAAATTGTCAAAATTAAGAATTAAATAGCGGATAGCAAACAACGTTTGTAATTGCAGACTTGCGGTCAAATACTACGGTGGTCCATTATCTGAAAGCTTGCCCTACGTTGTGAAGATTAAACTTTGCGATCCCTCGCCCTCCCAATGATGGGGATTAGGATCGGGGAGATTGAAACTTTGTCTGCTCGTGTACCGTAGGAATTGAAATTATCTGCCAAGGTACTGAAGTCCTTACCTTTTTCCAGACATGCTTGTGTATGGATTATTGCTTGTTAATCTCTCATTTCTCTTTGTCGTCATCTTCTCTTTTATTTTTACCTTTTTTTATTTTATTTTTCTTCGATGTTTGAAATGGGAAAATATGGATGGTAACATAGTATAATCTTGTAAAAAAAAAAAAAAATTGTGCTTTTATACCGCACAGTAGACTGACTTCCGAACTAAACCCACTGTAAAAGTAGACTCCATAGTGCCAAGCCAAGGAATTCGGCCACTCTCAAAACTGCTGCGAGTGTATTCTTAGAATATACGTTTTATCTTATCAAATATTTTGATGGAGACTCAAACACATGATTTTGTACCGATTGATCGAGTCCCTTAACCACTAGACCACAACCACTTGACCACAATGATTAGTGGTCATGTTTTTCTTTATTAATTGGAAGCTATCTTGATTTTTACTGTTCGACAATTCACTGCGTTTGACAAATCTACCAGGGTGGGCGTGCGGTTGGAAGACTATGCAAGAGCTATCCAACCAACAATTAGTTTTGTGTTTCTTTCACTTGTTTTCCATTTGAGAGTGAAAGGGGATAGTGTTACGAAATTGCCTCTTTGGGCTTTGCATTTATCTCCGGGAACAACAAAGAGCTTTAGTAGCTTGTGGTTTAATGGCAATAATCATCATGACGGACATTGAATTATCAAAGAGAATTAGATGCTATAAAGCTATGGACATAATAAAGAGCTTTGGTAGCAGGTGGTTTAATGGTAACAATCATCATGAAGGCTATGAATTGTCAAGAGAAGTAGACACTAAAGCGATGGTTAATAGAATTCATGCATGATGTTCACGTTATTGGTCGGCATAGGAATAATTAGTGTCATAGACAAAAGCTAGTAGTGGGATGTGCAGGGTAAAGACATTGCTAATATCTTAAATAATAAATAAATAAATAAAAAGCTAGAATCTAAGAATTTGTCTAATTAGCAACGTATGTAGACGGACTCTATATTTTGTAGATTCCAATGTGTAGGTCAAGAAGTGAGGAGGAATTAGTCGCAATTCTTTAGAAATTTCTCTTCTCAACTTATAGATGGTCTATTTTGTAATACATGCCGTAAATGAAAATTGTTGTAATATATTAACTCACTTAAACATCCTTGAAAAAGACCTGAAGGGTATAGCTTTCTCGCTCTCACCAAAATCATGGCCAAATATTATGATTAATTTTCCTGTTCCTCGAATTTTAGCAGACAGTTTCGATTCACCTAGTTAGAGTCAGAGGTTTATATTTATTTTCCTTTTTTTTTTCCCCCCGGGGGGGGGTGTAGGGCCATCACCAAATTCTTGGCCAATTCTACCGACCAAGGTAGCATCACGAAATATAGTTAAAGATGATATTGTATTTGCCCTATGATGCTCACGCATACTAATCAATTCCATCCTATATGCCATTGTCCATTTTCCACAACTACCTCTTTGTGCTCTGGAGACTTTCTTTTTTGGATTCTGGATAGTTCATGTAGTCATTGTCGAGGAGAATTCTTCCTTCTTTTCTTGCTTTCTTTTGATTACTTTTCCCACTTTGCTAGCTTTTGCTAAAAGCTCTGAGAATATCAGCAAGGAGATCTGCAAATTTAATGAGCTAGCTTTTCGTGACCACATGAGCAAAGTAAGTGAGTGCCGTGCTCATTCGAGCAGCAAAAGGGGGAGTGCTTTTACTTTTTGTTATTGTGGCTAGCAACAAATCTTTGACAAGAAAATGGAGCCCAGAATTTCTGGTATCACTTATTCTTTTTTTCGATATTTTAAAAGTTTAGCCAAGAAAATCACCTCTTGCTATAGTTTTGCCATCTCAATATGGGTAATTCCACTTTTGAGCCACTCAATCTTGTTACGGCACATGGACGGCCATATGCGCGAAGAGCTACGTAGCAAAGCTAAGAAGAACCCCCCCCCCCAAAAAAAAAAAAAACAAAAAGGATAGGACGAGCCTAAAAAATAACAATAAAATAGAACTAAAGTGAACCAAGACTAAAAAATAAAATAGGACTAAAGTTTAATTTCGAGTGACGACACCTGCCCTTGCCCACTTCTTTTTGTTTTTTGTTTTTTTTTTTTCATTAAAGAGTTAATTATATCATAAATTACATAACGAGAGTAAATTTTTAATTTCTATAAATTTACATTAATTTTTAAAATAAAAATCTAAATATTTAAAATTGAGATGGTCTTTCTCACTTCTACGCAACTCCGCAGAAGGCTGCGGTCGAGTGGACAAATTCATTACAAACTCTCGTTAATACGCCATTAATTTGTAGTCCGTTCAACACATGGTGGGCCGTGGCCTACATAATTGAAAGTTAAGTCATTAGTATTTCTGTACAAAGATTCTTAAGCGCATAGGCTCCTTGAAATCGGGCTGGTCCGCGGTTGGACTAGCGAGCCAATATCTAGTTGTTTTTAATAATATTATATAAAAACTAACCAAACCTGATTAAAGTACTTTTCATTTATTTATTTTTTTTGATCATTTTGATTCAAATTATATTACTGAAATAACGTTTCATAAATAATCTTGAAGGAAACTAAGCTTATTCCTGCAAATAAAAAGTGCAAATAACTTAATTAAATCTAAATAGAAAAAAAATGATGGGAAATCTTGGAAAGTTATGTAGTTGTCTGCAAAATTTTCAGGGAAAAAACAAAAAACAAAAAAAAAAAACATGTTTTCTCAAAAAAAAAAAAAAAAAAAGAGGAAAAAAGACGTTCAGGTAGCCAGTTTACTGGGCCATCAAGAATCAGGCAGTTTCCGAGTCTTGTGATTTTCTCCATGTCACTTCTTGGTCCAGTTTAATCACTAAATTATATCCCTAGTTGATTTGTCAGTTAACTAGTTTTTGACTGTCCAATGTGATCCTATTTTGAAAACTATGCTATTTAGTATAAACCTGAAAATTAAAATAAAAACTGTGACAAAAATCTGTTTTGAATCTCTCTAACAAAAAAAAAAAAAAAACCCAAAAAAACAAAAAGCTTACTGTGTGAACCTTTTATCAAATACGATACAATTTTATTATTGTCGTTGGGTACATGATTCACCAAGCTGTCCGATTGGATGATTGGGCCCCTCCAGTTGGAAGCCCTGGGAGTCGCTTGGAGTCCAGGTCCATCGAGAGTGCAGCCACCCATGTTTGCTCAAGAGACCACTCTCTCACGAGGGTGAATTTGATTCACCTGACAATTTTTATTTTGATTGACTCCCATCTGACCAATTTAGTTAACATTGAATACCCATCAGAGGATTTTAATGGTAAACCAGATGATATATGCAATAAAGTTAAATTGGTAAAGTGGGAAATTATGGAAAATATATACTTTCTCGTATTCCTTTTCAGGATTTTAAGCAAGAAGACAGTATTGATAGATACAATAACAAGATGGAAATACAAATAGTGTAATAAATTTTTGTGGACATTTTTTCAGAAAAGTTAATTTTATTTTCTGTTGTAGAAAGACGTCGCTTGTTCTTCAACACTCGAAACTGAAAAATCAAAACTTGAAACATTTATTATTATTTATTTTTTTAATTCAAATCAAATATTTCTCATTGTTCGTTATTTCTCAATACGTGCAATGCAACCATCCCTTCAACTCCAAAATAAAAATGAGTATACTTTAACACATTAATCATAAAACAACATATTGAAAAATACACAATGGACTGTTTTCCAAAAAAAAAAAAAGGCATAAATATGAAAACCGTAGCTCATTAAATCCGGAGCATCCTATTTAAAGCACCCTCTACAATGTTCTCAAGAGAATGCCGTACTTGCCAAAAGCAATCTTGTAAAGGGTACAGAAAGTACTCATGCCAACATGAGATTGATGCAAACTTGTTCCTTATTCTATCCCAGAATCTCTGAAAACAATTGTGGTTTCGGCTTGCGAGAATCGCTGCCGATTGAACGTAAGCTGAGGCCGCATGCTTGACCAATTGATTTCTAATCATAATATTTGAAGGGTCAAAATGCTCACCTCCTTCGTTATTAGTTGTTGAGTAGGATGGCGGAGACGAGTCAACGATAATGTCCTTCAAGCTCGTGTAATGAAGATCGTCATAATGAGATTCGTATTCCTGGCTGACCATTGAGGGGCTTGAAATTAGATTTATTGATGGTAGCTTTCGGAAAGTTTGGAGTTCTGTGTTCATGATTCGGAAGTTAGAAAAGTACAATTTTGTTGGTATGAAAAGGGTCTTTTCTCTTTTGATCTGGAATTATGTAAGTGAAAATGGCAAGGAAAACATGTTCCCATTGATGTTAGAACAAAGTAGATGGGACTTGGGATCTCATCATCTTTAAAATTTGATGGTTATGTTTAGGAGGGAGAGAGAGAGAGAGAGAGAGAGAGAGAGATCATTGGACTAATGCCCTTTGGTTTAGGACACTGACTCGGACAACCATTGGATACTTTTTATTTTTACTCGATGATGTTTTCCTCTTTCTTACCCTCGAAAATAGCTCAAGTGGATATCAGAAAGTAGAAATGAATGCACCTCTCTCTCTCTCTCTCTCTCTCTGTCTCTCTCTCTCTCTCTCTCTCACACACACACACACACATCATTAACATCATCAAGCTTTTGGGAAGTTGTAGATTGAGCACATGGCTAAATAACTGAAGACAATGACAAGAACTAGGTGAAAGGGACTCATCAAAGCGCCTGGTTATCGTTTCACCTAGGAAATGGAGCAACACCAAATATGTACAAAGGTGCCATCATGACTAAGAAATTCACCAAAATCTACAAGCTAAAGGAGTTGTCATACTTTGCACAATAAACAAACAAAAAGTTCATGTAGACATAAGCCACCCCTTTCAGTTCATGAAACTAACTAGACACAACGTTACCTAGCAACAAAAAGTTCCATGCAAAGTTCATCATGAGGTAAACACCAAGTGGGACAAAAACACATTTGCATTCCAATCAACTAGGCAGTGCTGTCATCAGATAGCTCTATCAAATCTATCCCATTTATCTGACCTCCTTGTGCACTTCTTTGCAACAGCAACGCCTCCACCATATGTTGTTGGATTTGTTGACACGCACTCGATGTATACAGAATCTAAAATATTAAAATTAGAATAACATAATATTTGAAATAACCCAAATTTTTTTATTTGATTTATTCGACAGTTACTTTAACTCAAATATTATTTGACACATAAATATGTTATGTGTATATGTGTGCCTTTGATGTTCGTAAGGGACCACAATTGCTTCAAAGTGGCCGAGAATTACCTGAATATGAAAACACGGCTAATTAGAGTTTTTTTTTTTCTTTTTCTTTTCCGGGGTTTCTCAAGAAGAACGAGTGAAATATGACAGCTTCAAAGTTAAAAATAAAAAATAAAAATAAAAAAGGAAAAAAAATAATATGAAAATTGGATTCGGCTCCTTTCAATTTTGGGCTAACACAAGACGTAGGCCACACTCTCTGTTGGGCTTGTCGCTTGAGGTGAGACCAGGGAGCTAAGTTTGGAAATGATGAAAAAGAACCCAAAGAGGTAACTCAATCAAATTCCATTTCAACTTGCTAATGAAATGCCTTTGAATTTTACTAAGATTTTTCATTTTCAAAAAGTAAGAATTTTACTAATTCTTTTTTTTTTTTCAAATGTGAACCAATAATTTTCAAGTTCTATGTTGGCCCTACCTGAGGACCTCCAAGAACAAAAAAAATTGTTAACTCTACCGGTCTAATTTTATGAGTAGAATTTTAGTATATAACATGACACCGTGTAATGTACTAGGTAGGCCACTAAAAAAAAAGGAAACACAATAATTATTATTAATTAGCAAAATTTATTTTTTTACTTAAAATCCATACTTATCAATAAAAAAATAAAAGAAAAAACTATTTACTTAAATTTGAGAAACCACAAACATAAATTAATCAATTCTTTTTTTTTTACTTTTTTTTATTTTATTAAAAGTAACAAATTAAACTTACTTAACAAATTTTAATTTCCAATTGTGTATTATTACAAAGGAGTGACATAATTTTGTGGTAGGTAGGATTTAAATTGAGAATTTTGAACCAAGACCATCTCAAATGCATGAATAATTTCATATGATCTATTGAATGCATCTTTAATTCATCATTTAAAGACTAAACTTGACAATTTAGTATTTGTCTTAAAGGACAAATCACACTAGTAAATAAATAGACACTATGGTTCAACATTTCAAATTATTCTTAACATCTCATTGATGTAGTATGTCACATCAAGATATTTTTTATCACAAATTGACTTTTCAATAAAAACAAACTAGGCCAACAATACACTTAGTAATAATTCTATTATTCTAATAGTGCCTACAACTTTTGGACAAAACCATCGAGATAATTGTTTTAAATGTCTTTCCTTAATTGAACTTCTTCTAATTTTGCATAATTTGCTCTCGTCTCTTTTCCCACCTCTCTATCATTATCCATAACATCATTTATTGCTTTGCATGCACCTTCTCTCATGAACAAGCCATCATCACCTCTTGCAACCTCCATGCCAACTTTGAGATCCCTACCAAGTAGTCTTGCATTAATTGATTGGTTTATTTCCTTTGGTAAAAATACCAATTGGCACTTACTACTGCCTCTGATAGAAATCCAAATCCACAATGAGTCATAAAACAACCTGTAAAAGGGTGATTTAAGATTAATTGCTACTAAATCCAACCCCCATACACAAGCCCTCTTCCTTTTACTTTTTTTTTAAAGCCTTTTAGTAATACTTGATCCATTATTTTAACTTCTATTGGCGATTTAAAGGCTGTTAGAAATAATAAGCCTATAAGCTTAAGACCCAAAGTCAGTTCCTGAAACTGATTTTTCTTTAGAATACACTCATTCCTTAATACACAATAGATTAAACTCCCAATTTTAAAGGTAGCTAACATTTTAGCAAACTTTTCTTCCAAACTGATGTTTAGTGGTTCTAGGACACTAAAACTTGACAAAATCGCTAGCTTTTTGAATTGGCTCTCAAGATGGTCACAAAATGGCCTTTTGATCTTTATGACTAATGGCAACAGAATTAAATTCATTTAAAGAACTAAATAGTTGCTTTCTTATTGAAATATTGATTTCGAAAGGTGTTACATCATCGAATCTTCAAGCTTCATGAGTGAACAGCTTAATTGAAGAAGAATAAGGGAAGCCTAGTGAAGGCTTCATTATGTCATGTATAGAAAGAACACTTTCAAGAAGTCTCTTTCCTAGTATGAATGCATACATGACACCAGCTACACCAAATGTATAGTAAAACATTAATTTAATGTTAGTTTTTCAATAGAAAGTTGATAACCAGTGAGTAAAATCATAAAAGACCAAATCAAGTTTGAGGTTACAAAGATGAGTCTTAATGGAAAGTTTTGTAAAATCCATAATAGTCATTAGCTGAGGAAATAATATAGAGGAGATATCTTCAGTTGTCTCTACACCTAGAGGGAGGCCATATACTTATGGAATATTGATTGGAATGAAAGAAATGAGGTTTGAACATAAATTGAGAGACATAAACTTAGGTACGACTTTTGATGGTATCAATAAGAGATTTTGGGCCTCGTTGTGCCAACTAGTTAGAGAGATGAAGAAATGGAGTAAAGTGTCCCATTAAAGTGTCTCATGGTAAACCATGGGTATATAAGTGTATGGAGAATAATAAGTCCATTATTCTATTAGTGTATACAACTTTTAGATAAAATCATCCAAACAATTGTTTTGAAGGTCTTTCCTCAATAGAACCTTTCTCAATTTTGCATGATTTGCTCTTACATCTTTTCCCACCTCATTATCATTATCCATAATATCTTGTATTACTTTGTAGATGCCATCTCTTGAGAATAAACCTTTATCATCTCTTGTAATTTCCACCCCAACTTTAAGATCTCCTCTAAGTAATCTTGCATTACTTGGTTGGTTAACAATATTTGGTAAAGATACCAATTGACACTCACTTACTAAAGCTTCTAACAGAGATCCAAATCCATAGTAAGTCACAAAACAATCAGTAGAAAGATGGTTTAAGATTAGTTACTGTTAAATCCAACCCCCACAAACCACTCTTTTTCCCTTAAATCTTTTTTTAAAACCTTCTTGTAAAGCTTAATCCATTGTTTCAACTCCTACCAACAGTTTAAGGGTAGTTAGAAAGGGTAAGCATGTGAGCTCAAAATCTAAAACTAGTTCCTGAAATTGATCTTTCTTGAGAATGCACTCACTCCTTAATGCACAATAAATTAAAGTCCTAACTTTAAAGGGACCCAACATTTTGGCAAACCTTTCTTCCAAAGTGGAGTTTGGCGACTCTTAGACAAGAAGACTTGCCAAAATTATTGGCTTTTTAAAGTGGTTCTCAAGATAATCATAAAATGACCCTTTTATCTCTATGATTGTTTTGATGGCAATGGCATCAAATTTAGTCAAAAAAGTAAATAGTCGATTTTCCAATGAAATATTTCTTCCAAAGGGTCTTACGTTATCAAAAGCTCGAACTTCATGAGCAAACAACTACTTAATGCCAAGTTTTCGACAGAGAGATGGTAACTAGTGAGTCAAATCATAAAAGACAAAATCAAGATTAAGATTGTGGAGATAAGTCTTAATGACAGGTTCTGTAAGATCCATAAAAATCATTAACTGAGAAAACAATGTGAAATGGACATCTGCAGTTGTCTTTACTCCTAGAGGGAGGCCATCTAAATGTGGGACATCAATTGGAATAAAAGAAATAAGGTTTGGATAAAAACTAAGAGGCTTAAACTTGGGTTTGATTTTTGGTGACAACAAGAAAGAGATCCTATAGTGAAGGCTTTTGGCCTCTCTCTACCAACTTGTTGGAGAGTTAAAGATATAGAGTAAGGTAGCTTATGGCAAACTATGGTTACATGAGTATGTGAAGGCTTTTGACTCCTATAGCCATAGCTTGGCTTTTTTCTCTTTTTCTTGAAAGAAACACAATGGCTCTTCTTTCTGTTCTTATAAGAATTCTACATTCTGTTGAGGTTGCATGTTTCTTTTATATTAAGTTAATTACATAAGGGCCTTTATTGCATGCATTAATATCCCTATTGTATATTTTAAAAAGGCCATTAAATGTTTATAATCTTCATTTTTAGTTAAAGTGCCAAACTTTCATGCTAACTAATTTTGACTAGGCCAAATAATCGGATTTAATTTGCAACCAATTTCATTTTAACTAAAAAAGTCAAGTACTTACAACTCCAAACACATGCAAAAATTCAAATAATTCCATTTCAAAATAACCTAAAACTTATTGATTTTAAAATTAAGTAACCCGAAATATCAAAATATTAATATATAATTAATTTAAAATCTAATATACTTGAAATTGATAACAATTTAACTCAAATTCGATCAAATACACACTTATTTGCTAATTCTATTTCAAGTGTATTGCAAAGTTATGACGAAAATGATATCCATGAAATTATTAGGTTTGATATCAAATAATTTGTTCACACCGATCCGAAAAAATGATTATTATCAATAATAATAATAATAATAATAATAATAATAGTAATATTATTATTATTATTAATATTATTATTATACAAACTCTTAATAAATTCTATTAATAAATTAAAGAAAAAAATTAAGATATTTAAAGAAAAAAAAATATAATTTTATTTAAACATATTTGTGCATTTATAATTGAATGACAAATAAGTGGGTTGGGTAGAACTTAGATTAAGTAGTTTTGAATCTTTGAATTATTTAAATTTCAAGTATTTTATATTTTAGGTCTAATGAAATTGTACTTCATATTTCGTGTTTATTCAGCTTTTGAGTATGTCTGACTGAGGATACATTGAGTCTCGAGCACATCAATTTTCCAATTCATCATGTTTCAAGTGTATTGGTTTTGAATTCACCTCGTTTCAGGTATATTAAATTTCATGTTCTTCATATTTTAGTTCCACTTTATTCCAGTTTCAAACTAATTAAAATTTGGGTTAATCTTGGTTCCGGTCATTTTAGATGTGGATTGTTTGGGTTTCATGTGATTTGGATTTCGGATCGTTGACTTTTCAATCAATGCATGGTTGGATCGAGTTGAATTTTGATACAAGTCGGACTATTGGGACCAGCATACTTTTGCCAACTCTAATCTTTTAAAAGTGCAAATAAATGTAACAAATTTATGTATATTTTACTAATTATGATAATTTTTATTGGATAAAATATTAAAATTTTTAAGAAAGTATAATATGTGAACGCACGGGAAATCAGATAACCCCTCGAAACAAAATAAATATAACAAGTTTGCGCTTTGAAGGATGTATACTCAATGCAGTAGAAAGCTATACTATATTCAATGCAGGCTTTGAAGACGTAACAGAGAATCATTATGTCTAATTTGTTCAAAAAGTTCGTTTATTTTGACAAGTATCCATAGGCACCCATCAAAAAGATAAATCAGGTTTCCATTTCTTCACAATTTAATGACTATCAAACCTACATATTTTTCGGCATGTTTTTACAATCTTAACGACTGATGATAATTTTATTCAAATGGTTGCTGACATTAAATTTGTAAATTTTGTAAAATGAATATCTTGTAAATTTTGTTCAAAAAGTTTGTTTATCTGGACAACCAATGGTCAAAGAAATTTAGAATTAATAAGACTTATATCATTGATTAAATAATTTAGAAAAAATTAAGAAAAGTAAAAAAAGTTAAAAATAAAAATAGATTAATAGATTGAATTGGTACTTGTAATCGATAGACACCAAAAGGTGTTTTAAGCAGTAAAAAAAAGTTTAAGAAAAAATAAATTGGCTAACTTGAACAACGACAATGATGGATTGGAAGTAAATGAAGAATTGAAAATTTTAACATTACAAGATTATAAAAAATCCATATCAATCGATGTAATTAATAGTGTAAAAGTTAAAAAAATTATCAAAATTTTAAAACGTTGAACCAATACGAGTATTATGGTCGAAAATTATCTTAAAAGTTTTTTATTTTTAAAATTAATTCTTTTATAAAAATTAATTTAAAAAATAATTAAAAATAAAAATCGAGAGTAAAGATTGTAAGAAAAGGTAAAATTGCGAGTAAAATTGCTATAAACAAAAATAATAAAAAGTGAGCTTATAAATATCAAAAAATCGTTATGTTTTTATAAAACTTTATATAAATTTTATTATGATTAAAATTAAAATAACTTAATATATAAGATTGTTTTTATCATATAATTAATAAAATTAAATTTTTAAAGAGACACTTTTGAAAAATTAAGATAAATTTTTAATTTAAAATAAATTATTATAAATTATTATGTATATCCTTTTTTAATTTTATATATTTTTAATTAATTAAATTATTTTTTAATTATTTATTATTAATTATCTTATTATCTTATTTTAAAATTAAAATTATGTGTGTGTTGAACAATAAAAACAAATAAAGTTAGTTTACTAGCTCTTAAATGATCTCAGAGACCAACATTTGCAATTCTAATGACTGATGATAAATTTATTGAAATGTTTCTTGACATTAAATCTTATTAAAAAAAGTTAGCAAGACAAATAAAATGAATATCTTACAAAATTTATTAGTTCATTAATCTAATTGGAGAATTGCTCGAATGCTGCAAAGCAGTACAACGTGGGAGAATTTATGCTTCCCTCGTCTATACCAATGAGTTTTAGCTCAACTATAATTGAATTGTCTTTATGAGTGTAAGTTTGGAATTTAAAATTCAATTGCAACTAATTAACAAGAAAATAAATAGGCTAGCGTTCTTTTCAGGTCAAAGCATATATATAATTTTTTACCCCTAGCTTAAGATAAGAATAATCAAGTATTACTACTGTTGCTCAGTCAAACCTATACCCAATATGTAATTGTTTGATCATCCACATGGACAGACATCATATAAATTACAACAATCCTTTTCTTTTCTTTCTTTTTCTTTTTGTTTTTTTTTTTTCAATGAACATACAAATTACAGACATGAAGTAGTAATAATTCAGGTTGAAATGGGCAAAAAAAAAAAAAAAAAGGAACAAATAAATGATTCATAATCAAAGAAAATAAGCAATCATAAAAAATACAGAATATCTGGTAGTGGAAAAAGAAAAAAGTAGTGAATGACATTCTTAGAAAACGAGATACCACAATTCTTTAGGCTTATATAAGGTGGCAAAAATCCAAACAAGCACAGTACTCACATTTAGGAGATGATCCAGCAAGACAAGTCAGCCTTGATTTTGCGTTAACCTCAGCCAATGGATTTGGCTTCTCCTTCATGGCCATGCCAACATCCCAAACACATATGACCCCATCCGATGATGCAGTTGCCAACAAATATGGATTATCAGCATTAACATCATCATTCCTCCTAAGCACAACTATGCCTTTGATGCGGGTCGAATGTGCACCCTCGATATGGTAGGCGCTCCTCCCACTCTTTGTATCTCATGCTGTGATATTCCGACCCTCACCACCAATAAATAGAAGTCCATTCTATTGGGAAAACAGAAAAAATCAACAAATGTCAATGCAGAATCAAATATGGGAAATATGTCAGCTAAAATGCAGGTGTTGTACAGGGATGAAACTCGGCTGACAACAGCAAATAGCCATACTAGTGCTTTAAAAAGTAATCCACCCTCACCACACAATTAAAACTTTGCCAACAAATTCCGAGGCGATCCAGCTTTGAGTGTTTGGACTATGTTAAGCACCTTTAGCGCAATTTATAAACTTCATGTGGATGAAAGTAAAGGAAATGTTCTTGGGAGTATTAACAACTCCCATAGTGCTATCTATGCAGAACAACAAGAGCAACTCACAAATGGAGCAATGCATAGAGAAGTAATTTCAAGTGCATTTTTTCCCAAAAATATGGAGCTTTTTGCAATTTATTTAACATTTTGTGAAGATTTGTTAAAAGAGACATAGTGTGCTTCTACCATACATGGGTTTCATACAGTCTCTTGTCTTACTCATTAAGAAACACAAATTCCATTCCATAAACCAGATGGCCATGTTCACAGCACTAATATATCATGAATGCAAGGAGTTTCTTACGAAGGAAGATTATCATCTTCCAAGATCCATTATCTTCCTTGGACAGTAAGCACCACAAACTTGTCATAACCCTAATTCTGTACAGGTTATACACATATTTCATCAAACAAAATAATGATCAGTACTTCCCATTCAGTACAGGCATCTTTGCAGCATAAATAGACCATGCATGGAAATGATTTGCTAAATAAAGAAGATCAGCATCCTGGAAGACCCACTAACATTCCATGTCCATAATTGCGTACAGGTTATACAGATCTCTCATGGAACAAAATCATGATCATTATGCCTTTGTTTCTTTCACGAGAATACGGATAACTGAATGGAGGCAGAGAGTGTTTGCAACGTACTGTATACGGATTTATTGACAGACCCGGAAGTCATAGAATGATACAGAATTAGTGTTGGCGTGCCAACCTCCAAACTTGGACGAGAATATTGCAGTTGAAAACCAGGTTAAATCAGGAGGAGAACCATGAACTTAGTGGATATAACTCTTTCTTTCAGGAAAAAAGCCATTCTAATTCACTTATTGAATTGAATTCAAAAGGACCAATCAAGTAATCATTGAATAAAATGAATTCATTCAAGATTTTCACCAAATCCAAACTTAAATATAAACAAGCCATTTCAAGCATTCAATCCTAAAAATCCCCACACTTCACTTAATTCCTTCCTTTGCACGATGAACTAAGCACAACAAGCTTCAAACTGGAAGCCCAAAATTGACAACAAGCATAAACTGACCTCTCTGGTAGCAGTGCAAAGAATCTGTCTTTGGCACTCAAGCTCAGCCACTAATCTTCAGCATCATGTACCCCAACCTTCTGCTCTGTAACCATCCAAAACCTCTCTCCACTCAAATCAAACATCACTAAGCCAGCCTTCTTGCTAAGCCGACAGAAAAAGCTCATCATCGCTAAGCACTCATCTTTCCCCACTGCAACTGCCTATTTCCCAGATAGGTGTACGTCCAAATCATTCACCCCCTTCTTGTGGGCCCGAATTGTCTTGAGGTGGACAAAAGAGTCAGTGTCAAACATGGATACAAGCCATCAGCAGCGACAGAGAGGAGGTCGCGGGGGAAGAAGAAGGAAGGAGGGGTGAAGAAAGAGAGGGAGGTGATGGAGGCAGCGTGATGGTGGAGACCACCAAGGGAGGCAGAGGAGGTGAGGTCGTAGAGGTGGACAGTGTCATTGGAGAATCCGGATGCAGCTACTGGACTGGCAGGTGCTGCAGTGATGATGGGACCGTGGTGGGATGGATAGGAGAAAGAGTTAGGTGAGAGTAAGGGCATCATTTAATGAATTGTGTTTTAAAGGTTTGAGCTTGAAGCTCCATATGAATTTCTCGTATGAGCCTGCTATCAGGCTCGTGACAGTGGTGGCAGCAGCAGCAGTGGAGGTGGCACTTCTATGTGAGAGTTCCTAACTTTGAGGGAAACCCAAAAGCAGAGAATATGAGGAGGATGTGGGTTTTGTTTGGTTTTAAGGGAAGAACTGAATTTACCCAAATGCTATTGGGTGAGAATCAGTCCTTCAAATTACTTTGATTAAATTAACATCCATATTGAAAATAATAATAATAATAATCCATTTCACTTATTTATATCCAGAGATGTAGACAATTCACTTCAAAATCAAAATATAAAAGTTAAAATCTAACCAAAAAATTTATTTGTGTTAAATTAAAAATTAATTAGTTGCAAGATAAATATCAACTTTAACCATTCCTTATAGCCTAATTGTTAACAAACCATTATTACCAAACCATCCACATCTGTGCAGAACAGTACATCACAACTTGGAGCGGAAGTGGCAGAATCTACAGGCACCTATGTAAATTATATGCAAAAGGCATATAAAGAGAATGAAATGGGCCAATAGATAATCATATGTTCATAGAAAGAAAGTTCCTCAAATTTCTCAATGGGGAACTAACTAGTTGGCTGCTTAATTAATAGCCTTGTAGCATGAATGAGTAGCTGTCCATTTTGAAGTTAGAGGGCACTTCAATCTCCCAAGCTTTCATAGAAAAGGAAGGGCAATATTAATTGAGAAATTAAATTTGAGGAATAGAAACTAGAGTACCTGCTAAAAAAGAGTGACAGCAACCTTCATCAAGTTAAACCCACAGCTGTAACATACACACAATGAAGTCAACATTTCCATTTTTGCAGCAGATTTTGCCATTTTGTCTCCTTTCTGATGAGCAAAGGGCAAGACTTGTTGTAACATTAAGATTACTCCATTGTGACTTTGAGTTGCAAAAATAGCTTCTATAAAGAATACATTTGATTCTTCCCCGAACCCCATAGTTTGAGAGCTTCGTTCACTGGGACCATTTTTTCTTTCCTTGGTGATGACGCTTCTGTAAGCAGCCTCGCATACAGAAAGGACCAAGGCATTTTTGTATTTCCAAGCTCGTAACTTGCTACCATCAATAAACTAATTTTTAAGTTGTGGATAATTTTGAGACACCAATGCTGAGTACCAAGGATTGGGGCAATAAACTTTCTCAAAACAAAAATTGTAGCTTACTTTCCAAATGCTAATGTCAATTGGTTCGGCTGCCAAGAATTTTCTACAACCATTTGTTCACCATGACATGTCATATAACAACTTTGCAGCACCATTCCATTAAGAATTTGCACTTCTACATGCCTTTTCAAGAATGAAAGCAATATCTATGAATTTATGCAAGCAAAGCACCAACAGAAAGCACCTGACCTTTGTCAGTATCAATGAAAGGGCCCTTTCACAGCCACTTAAGTATTATTGCCAGCGCTGTCCCACCTCAATTATTACATAGAGGAAGAAGCAATGGTGAAAGGATGTCATGCAAAGAAAGGCTGCCAGGGAGGATATGCTCCACATAGGGAGCAGAGTCAAAACCTTCAAATGCTTCTTGGTATATATTGGTCTCTGTCAATCCAACCGTGGTCCATGGATTCATGCAAATTCTTTTAGATCACTAACACTGTAACAGGTTTGCAGAGATCTGTGTCCAATCATCAGAAATGCCAGCATCTCTCTGCAACACAGGTTTTTGTGAGAAGTAATGGAACATTACACAAGGCAGCCTGCATACAAATCGCTGCTGCAGCCACCATGGAAGAATAAAAACATTACAAGATTCACCAAAAATGAACAAAATCAGAATGCAAGACATATTTTTCCAGTTTCTCGCTGGCTTCCTTAATTTCCAACTCCAGATTGCTCAATATGGAATATATGCTACGTGATTTTGGATGGGATCGATCAGCAACACGAAACTCATGTACTTTCCCATTTATGTCTAGCCAGCTACAGCCAGGAGTTTTCTTCAGTCCTCCATCTCTAAGAATACTCCTCATTTTAGCAACCCCTTCCCACTTTCCCGCTGCAGCATATATGTTTGACAGCAGTATGTAATTTCCTGCATTTTTGGGTTCCAAAGCAATAAGATTCTCAGCTGCAAACTCTGCAACTTTATCCTCAGAGTGCATCCGACAAGCACTCAGCAAGGGACCCCACACACGAGCATCTGATTCAAACGGCATGTTGCTTACAAGTTCTTTGGCTTCAGCAACATGCCCTGCACGCCCTAGTAAATCCACCATACAAGCATAGTGTTCTTGGCTGGGTTGGCAAGCATAGGTTTCCTTCATCTCCTTGAATATTTCCCGTCCTTCCTTAACAAGACCTGAGTTAATGCAAGCAGTCAATAGCCCAAGGAAAGTTACTTGATCAGGTTCTAGATTCAATAGCTTCATTTGGCTGTACAAATTAAAGCAATCAGACCACTTTCCATGCTTGGCATATGCATTAATCATTGAATTCCAGGTAATTATATCTTTGCTCAGTTTTTCCTCATCAAACAGCTTCCTTGCCATCTCTATGCAGCCACATTTTGCATAGCTGACAAGCAGTGCTGTCTTAAGAGCAGCTAGTATATCTAGACCAAGTTTGACTGAGTACCCATGCAGGTACTTTACTTGCTCTAATGCACCATTTTTCACACAAGCAGGCAAGATATTGATAACCACAACAAAATCAGCACTATGTCCATCCAGTTTCATCTTGGAGAATAGTGATAAAGCATCAAGAAACCGACCATGGTTCACATATCCCTTGATCATCGAGCTCCATGAAATAACAGTCCTATTAGCTAACAAATCAAAAACCTTCCGTGCATAGTTCAAACAATCACATTCACTATGCAGATCAATTAGAGAATTGCTAACTGAAACTTGTTGATCCAATCCATTTCTCACCACATGAGCATGCATTTCTTTACCCCACTGGATAGATTTCAACTGCCTAATTGATGAAATAACAGGCAGAACAGTAAATAAATCAGCTCTAACACTGGTCTTTGCCATGGACCTCAACAATTCCACGGATTGCTTGGGATACCTACTTTGAGAGTATGCAGATATGATTACATTCCACACAAAACAATCCTTTTCAGGCATTTGTTCAAACAGTAATCTTGCATTATATAAATCACCCAGCTTCGAGTACATGGTCAGCAAGGCAGTGTTCACTGGCATATCTGTATGCAAGCCGGTCACAACCAACACAGAATGAATGGCCTTTCCTGCCTCCAATGAGCCCAAATCAACGCTAGACCTCAACAAGTTAATGGCAGTAAAAGAATCAGCTTGAACTTTCTCCATTCTCATTCTCTTATAAAGCCAAAAAATTTCCTCAGCATCTCGCTTTTGAGAGGCCTCAAAAATCAAAGAATTCCAATAACTCAAATCATTAACATCACCACAATCACCAAAAGCTTTATACATCTCCACCAAAGCAATATCCACCAAATAACATGACTCGAAACCCATCTTCACAATATGCCCGTGAATCGTTTTACCATTTACAACATCCAACAAGCTAGAACACGAACCCAGAACAAGTGAGTATGTTTCCTCGTCTGGGTATGTGAAATTCAAGGCCATTTCTCGGTAAACCAAAAGGGTATCGTTGTAATCTTCAAATTTAGCCAAAATTCTCAAGAGATTGTTGTACAAACCCGTAGTGGGTTCTGATATAGAATTGCATACTTGTTTGCTAAGCTGAAGGAGGCCACGATTGGCATAGGAGTCCATGAGTTTGGAACAGATGGTGGGGTTTTCATGGAGGCCGTAAAGGATGAACCTTGCATGGATTTGTCGCAGTCGCGCTGGTTCTTTGCAGAGGTTTAGGAGGGAAGAGTAGATGCTGAATGGCCTTGTTTGGGTGGCGGGAAAGTGCGGGAATTTGAGAGAGATAAATGGGTTGATAAGCTTTCTCGATTGTTGATTGAGCCCGAGAGAGAGGCATTGACAGGTAGCCAAGCAAGCACGCTTGTGCGTCCTCAAGCTTTTCATTAGATTTTGATTCCACGACAATGGAAAAGGTCATCTTTCACCTTTTCATTTCGTTTCGTTGAAATGCCGGCCTCGAAATCAAATTGATTGGGATAAATAGAGGTGTGAAAAGTTGGTTCAACCTAAATAACATGTCTTAATCTAATTAAATTTCATTTTCATCTGATTTTTATTAATTAAAAAAATTAATAATACACAATTTAAGATTAAAAATAATTTAAATAATTTAAATTTAAATTTATTTAATTGACTTAAAATTTCAATTATTTAAGTTAAAAATTTGAAATGCAAATAACTTAAATTTAGAATTTTTAAAAGACTCAGAATCTAATTTATATGAAATTTAATAAAATTAAAATTTGATATAAATGAAAATTGATTCACTTAAAATTCAATAACTTGAATGATCCATAATTAGATGGACACGAGTTTAGGACTTCTTCTCATGCCAGCTGCAGTCTGGATTTCAATTCATACCCATGGAAATAACCAAAAAGACCTTTTGCCGTAGAAACTAGTTGGCCCTTATAATGCAAGGTATCAGCTTTCTTTTTGAAAGATTTATATCATAAATGTAAAAATTTTACCCTTTTGCTTTTATAAAAAGGTTAAAACTTTATTGCATAAAATCACACTTAAATAATCACACTCCAAAGGTTCCGCAGATTTGTTTTAGATGTGCAATTGGAGATTAACAGCGTACACTCATGAGTCAGGGGGCAGGAGAAACAAAGAATCAAAAAATAAAAAAAGGCCAAAGTTGTATGATGACACTCTGTACAAGACAACCGTAATGGCGCCAAACCGTTGCACATGGGGCAGCCATCAACTGTATTTATCCTTAAAATATCACTTTCTGGTCGAAGATCATAAATTTATTTTTCTAGTAAAAAACGTGTTGTTCAAATCTCGATCCACCTGGACTCAATTCCCACCATTGATTTGTGTCCAGAGAGTTGCCACCCAACTTCCATCCCATTTCATTGTTTTAGCCAAGTGACCCCTTTTAAATTTCTTTTTATATAGCTGCACTTCTTTACCTCAAGATTTGAGCTTGTCCCCCCATAGATCATCCCAATCTGTCTTCGCTGCCAATCTTCTTCACCCACCAAAGCTTCCAATCTTTCTCTTCCAATCAAAGAAACTCATCTCCAATAAGAGAAATTAGCTAATTCGTGATTATTAAAAGGTTTCGCAATGGTGCAGGTGGTGAAGGGGATGAGGTATATCAATAACTTTGGTGAAGCAGCACCAACCCTTCTTATATACCCCAAGAAGGCTTCAAGAAATCCAGAGTTGTAGACCATTATTGAAGATGACTGACAAAGTTTTTTAGTTGTGCCGAAAAGGGTTTTGTTTCTTCTCCCTTTATTGTTGTCTCTTGTCATATATTTCTTGTTATACAAGGATTTGGCTATGGGATTTTGGAGTGTTTGTCAATGGCAGAAGATTGAAAATGGAGGTTTGGAATGAAAGAAAAAAGGAAGATCGATTTGATGCCTATGAGGTAGGTTAAAGCATCTCTCAGTTTATTGTATGATTGTAAGGTGGAGTGATTTTCTTATATGAAAGAAAAATCACGTCTTTATTCTCTCAATGATTTGGTATATGTTTGCTATGAGTGTCAATTATGTTAATAATAATTTTGTATTAATTCCCTATGTCTTAATTTGTCATTAACATTTTTCCTTTTCATTGTTTGTTCTTTGAGAAACCTTATGCCCCTCGCGTGTTTATGCATTGCTGGGAAACAGAGTTTCATTGTCAATAAAGACAAAACCAAGAGGCCCATCATTTTAAGTATAAATTTTTACATTGATAAACCCCAACAATTTCTACTCCTTTATAGCCAAACCATAATGCTTATCAATTAGAATATTTACTTTCAAATGAATGCTATGATAGAAACATTCACCATTTTGCCAATAAAAAGGAAATTAAGTATTGTATATTTGCTTAGATGCCTAATTGTTTTTATGACTAATTTTTTCAATCGTGGCATAGCCAAACCAAAGCCTTATGTTAACTTTACTAGTGAGACTTAGTGGCATGGCAAATGTCATAACCAACTTTAGGGAAAAAAGAACCTTAAGATCAATAATGAAAAAGTAGATAGAGAGAGAGAGAGAGAGACAAAAAGGGAAATATTATTACATTGATAAGATCAATTTATGTGTTTCAAAAATAGATATATATTTATAATCTTATCATTAATTATAATATATGCAAACAATTGTCCAATGCATATATCAAAATAATCACAACCATACAATATTATCCAAAAAAAAAAAAAAAAGCATTGATCCACTCATAGATCGTTATTGGAATTTAGAACATAACGACAAATACAAAGAAGGCTTTATAAACCAAAATCTTTTTTTTTTATAATTATGGTTATGATTATAACTTAATAACTTTTACCAAATAAAAAGTTAAAGAATTTTAATTTATTAGCAACCACAATAGACATAAGTGTCACTTGGTTGTTTGTTAAAAAAAAACAAAATCCATAAGCATTTTTTCCAAACATGACAATATAATCTTTGTTACATTGATCATCTTTGCAACCACCTCTATATAAGGCACATTGGCATTGAGCATCCACCAACATCTTCCAATTGTTGATTATTGAAACAAAACAGAAAAGAGTAATTGATTAAATTATATTCATACATTTAGTTCTTTTTCATAATAATCTTTGTATTATAAAGAATGGAATTTCCTATATAGAAAACAAAAGATATTTACCACAAGACATGAAAAGAATAAGAAAGAGGATAAAATAGATTGAAAAATTCTTCATGGTTAATTAATTGAACAAATAAAAAGCTTAACACTTTTATATGCAATAAGTATTAATTGGGGGATATTATAGCTTTAGGATGTAAAAAGTTATATTATATGAGTTATTTACATGGTGCATATACTTTGTTATTTAAAAAAAAAAAGTCTATTTATGGAATTTATTTGAATTTCATTACACTCTTAATATCAAAAGAAAATCACAAATATCCCCAATACAGAGCCTAAGAACTCTATCTTTACTATGAATACACCAAGAAGAAAATCTCATTAAATTACATGAAACCTTAACTAATCTTAGTTATACATTTATGAAAAAAAGTACCATTGCATAACAACACATACAAAGCAATATGGAAATAACATAAAGATAGTATAGTAATCTATTTATGGGACCAAGTGAGATGTGATTGGTCCACATTTTTTGTTGCTACCATATTACTCTTTAAGTCTTACTACTTAATTTTTCTCTTATAGATAATAGTCACATGCTAGTTATATGATCACTAATTAAAACTAATAACTAAGATAATGACTAAAAAATAACCCAAAGCCTAAAAGCTTCACTACCACCCCTATATCCTATTTAAGTAGAATTAAAGTTGATGGTTTAACCACACCATTAAGGTTTTATATAATATTTTGATGATAACAAAATATTAAGTGTTGTTAATGTTTTTATTTAAGTGTAATTAGTGAAAAAGTTGAATCACAAAAATATATAATTATGAAAGGAAGCAACATAAGTAAAAGAAAAAAAGCGAACTAATTGTCAATTAACTTTCAAAAATTATTATACTCAATTTAAAAAGATTCAGATGATAAGTTATACATGTTTAAAAAGTTTAACTTGTTTATTTTCTAATGTCACTAACTATGCATTAATTGAAAATATATGGAGGAAGAAATAATTCATATACTGATATGTGTCAAAGCTAATAAGATAAACTACATCAATTAAATTTTGGAAAAAGTCATAAATAGCTAAAGCAAAATTAAATGATAAGTTACACATGGTTAGTAAGATATTTCGATTTAGTCTCTAATGCAAAAGACAACACATGATTTGAGATTTTGTAGAAAAAGTTATGATTGATTTACTGAAGAGAGTATAAGTTATGGAGTTGAACAAAAAAAAGAGTTTGAATGAAATTATGAGAAGGAAAGAAATTTAAAATTGAATAAAATCATGAAAAAGAATATGAAAAAAAAAAAGGAAAGAAATCAAGCATAAAAGGAAAGAACTAAAAAAAAAAACTAAAAAGGTTTAAAAACTTTGAATCGGTCAACTAGACCTGTCAATTGACCAAACCTATTGATTAGACTCGTGGACCAAACTTTTTGCTATGGTTAACCAAATAAGCGAACAAGTCTTTAACTAACAAAAGTTGATTCTAAACAAAAAGTTTTGATTTATCGATTAGACCAATTGATCAACCAACGTGACAAAAATGTAGAGAGTTGAAATTCCAAAGAATTTGAATAATGTTTCCATAATAGACTTTTTAAATTTGGTTTAGAATACAATTTACTTTTTATATAAGAAGATATTGAACAAAAACAAAAAATAAAAGATTTAATTGCATAAAAATTTATTCTTGAGAGATAGATGTTAAAACTTTTTATCTAGTTTTTTAATATAAACTAACATAATGATTAAATTGAAAAAAGAAATTAAGCTAAGTGATTTGATTCAAAAAAATTAAAATTAAATGTTGAAAATAAAAATAAAGTTTAGTCATAAAAATGTAATTTACCATAATGCTTGGAATAGTTATTAAGAGTTTAGGTTGAACTTCACATATATGTCTAAGTCAAGAATTGAACTTTTAATAATAAACAAAAAAACTCAATTTTACCATTGTTTACTGTATCATTCTAAAGTGGAGAGGTTTTGCTATTAAAAAGAAAGGTCATATCATTATTGTCTCAATGATCTATTATATGTTTCTGATGGATGTTAATTATATAGATAACAATTTTGTATTAATTCCCTCTATCTTAATTTGTACATTAACATTTTTCCTTTTCATTGTTTGTTCTTTAAGGAACCATAGTTATGTGCTATTTACACAGCAATTTTGGCAACATACAAGCAAAAGTATTACTTGAGATAGGTAAGATAATGGTTATTACACCCAAAGCAATAGATTTGGAGTATTTCAAGCTAAAACTTGCATGTAAATAAGAGTAACAATAAGATTTCATAACTTTAAACCATATCATATGGCTGTTTGTTGGTATCATTATTTTTGGATTACAAAGTCACATTGTTAATGAAGATAAAGCCAAGAGGCCCTATCTAGTACTAACTTCATTTGAGTGCAAATTTCCATATTGATAAACCTATATAGTGTCCATTCCATTTTAGCCAAAATTATAAGTTGATTTATTAGAGAGGCTCTGAGGTTGTTGTTATTTTAATTTGAAATATATGCTTTGTTTTATTAAAACAAGATGCCTAATTATTAATAAGGGATTTTACTTTTGTAGAATTTTTGAGGATATGGCTTTTAAGTCTCAATCACCCCCACAAAGTTAAGGCATATATTAACTTTACTGATAAGACTTGGTGGCATGGTAAAAGTATTAACACATATGAAAAATCCATAAGCAATACGGTAAGTTATACATTAGAAAAAATTTAGATAAATTACTGTTATGATATGAAATGTTTATTAAACCTTTAAAAATGTGGGTTCATTGGTCTAACTATTAAAATCTTAGAAGACCAAAGTAATAAACTTGGTTTTAACAATTTCTTGGATTAAAATTAGAATATTTATGTAACTTTAAAGACTACTTTGTAGTTTTCTAATTTTGTATTTTTATTAATTATGGAAATTTAACTTAGAAAAGGTTTTCCCTTTTTTCATTTAATCTATATGATTGGATTCAAAAATTGGCCAAAATTCAATCTTAATTTCCTTCACAAGGCTAAGGCTTATGCTAACTTGGCCAATGAGACTTGGTGACATGGTAGAAGGCTTCATAAACATGAAAAATCCATAAGTAACCTAATTTTATATGTATTTAAAGCAAGAAGTGATGAACATCATCTGCCTAGATCCAAAATTATATATATATATATATATATTATTTATTTATTTAAAAAGTAAATATTTTTAAAACTTGTAAATTACATGTTATTCTATTTTTTTATGTAAAAAAAAAGCTACTAATTTATGGATGTTGGAAGTGAATAATTTCTATTTATAGAAAAATAATAAAAGAAGAAAAATTGAAACATTTGACTTTGGCTACTTATTACAAAACACAACACAGTATTATGCCCAATAAGCTCACAGCTACACATGCATACTCTTTTATGGTTTATTCCCACTTGAGAGAGAGAGAAATAGGAAGAGAGGGGAATAGGATATGAGAGAGAGAGCTTTAGAAGAAGCAAAATCATAAGGAAAGAAGACATTAGTTTTAGCGAGACCATAAATCCAACCATTGCCATACTGTACTTGATCTTTTCCCTCATCCCTTTTCTAGGGTTTTTGTTTTTTTGTTCACCAACCTTCATCCTTGATACCATTTAATGCATTCCTAGAAAAATTAGGTTTATTGAATTTCATCTTTTTCGTATTTGTTTTCCTAGTTAGTTGCTGAGAAAACTTGATTTTTGAATTTTTGCTCATGAAAGTTAAGGAATTGGTATTTCCATGTAGTCAATTTCATAAAATGTGCTTAACTTTACAAGTGTAATTTAATGTTTGTTGAAGGGTTTGTGTGGTATTGGAGCTTGTCCCTCTATAAATCATCCTAATTTATCTTCACTGCTAGTCTTCTTCACCCACCAAAGCTCCAATCTTTCTCATTCAATCAAAGAAACCTATCTCTAATAAGAGAAGCTAACTAATTAATGATTATTAAAGGCTTTCGCAATGGTGCGAGTAGTGAAAGGGATGATGTACATTAATAACTTTGGTGAAGCAGCACTAACCCTTATTGTATACCCCAAGAAGGTTGCAAGAAATCTAGAGTTGAAGATTATTGTTAAAGATGATTTATAAAGTTTTGAAGGTATGTCAAAAAGGAATTTGTTTCTTCTCCTTTTATTATTGTCTTTTGTCATATATTTCTTGTTATGTAATGATTTGGTTATAGGATTATAAAGTGCTTATTAATAGTAGAAGATTGAAAATAGAGGTATATAGTAAAAATAATAATAATAAAAAAAGGCAATTTGGTGCCCTATAGGATAGGTTAAAACATCTCCAAGTTTATTTTATGATTATAAGCTAGAGTGATTTTGTTATATAAAAGAAAGATCACATTTTTATTCTTTCAATGATTAAGTATATGTTTGCTATAAGTGTCAATTATGTACATAATAATTTTGTATCAATTCCCTATGTCTTAATCTATCATTGACATTTTCCTTTTCATTGTTTATTCTTTAGGGAACCTTATGCCCCTTGTGTTTTTATAAATTTCTTGAAAACATAGTCTCATTATCAATAAAGACAAAACCAAAAGGTCTTATTTACTAATAGCATCATTTTGAGCATAAATTATTGCTTTTTTTTTTTTGGTAAAAATATAAATTTTTGCTTTATAACCTAAGCAGTTTTTATTCCCTTATAACCAAACCAAAGTTCTTATTAATTAAGACATTCACATTTAAATGAATGTTATGATAAACATGAGTTACCAATATGTTAGAAAAAAGAAATTGGGTTTTGCATATTAGCTTATATGCCCAATTGCTTGTATAGTTAAAGTTATTTTTTCAATTGTTTGGAAAAGAAAAAGGATTTATACCCCTACAAAGCAAAGCCAATGCCTTATGTTAACTTTACCAATAAGACTAGATGGCATGGAAAAAGTCACAACTAACTTTTGGGAAAAAAGAACCTTCGAATCAATGAAGAAAAATTAAAGAGAGAAAAGGTAAACACTATTACATAGATGCAATTAGTTTATATGTTTTAAAAATGGATATACATATTCATAATCTCATTAATAATTGTAATATATGTAAGCAATTATCCAATGCATAACCTTGCTTTTTTAATATATCAAATTGATAACAATCATACAATATTACCAAAAAAAAAAGTATTGATCTACTCATAGATTATTATTGGAATTTAGAACACAAAGACTAATACGAAGAAGACTTCATAAACATTTTTTTTTTTTTGGAATTACAGTTGTGCAACTTATTAACCTCTACCAAATAAGAAGTTGACGAATTTTAATTTATTAGCAACCACGACAAACACAAGTGTCACTTGGTTGTTTGTAAAAAAAGCATAATCCATAAGCATTTTTTCCAAACTTGGCAATACAATCTTTGTTACATTGATTAGCTTTACATCCACCTTCATACAAGGCATGCTCATATTGAGCATCCACCATCATCTTCTCATTGTTACTTGTTGAAGCAAAAAAAAAAAAAAATGTAATTAATTCATCATAATAATCTTTGTATTTTAAGGAATGGAAAACAAAAGATATTTACTACTAAACATAAAGAGAACAAGAAAGAGGATGAAAAAGATTGAAAATTTCTTCATGGTTAATCAATTGAACAAATTAAAAGCTCAACACATCTATCTACAATAAGTACAAATTAGGTGATATTGCAACTTGGGGATGTAGAAAGCTATATTTATAGAGGTTGTCTACAAAATACACATACTTTGATATCTAAAAAAAAAAGTCTATTTATGGAATTTATTTAAATTTAATTATAGTTTTGATTTCAAAAAAAAAAATCTCAAATATCCCTAATTTGAGGCCTAGGAACTCTATCTATAGTATGACTATACCAAAAAAAAAAAAATCTCATTTAACTATATGAAATCTTGACTAATTTTAGTTATCTATTTATGTGAAAAACTATTATTGTATAATAATACATAAAGAGCAATATGGAAATAATATAAGGACAGTATAATAACTTATTTGTATTTAGCTCCATTTATTTATAGGACTAAATAAGATGTAATTAGTTCATATTTTTTTTGTTACTACCATATTACTCACTAAGTCTTACTACTTAGTTTTTCTCCTATAGAAAATAGTCACATACAAGTTACCTGATCATTAATTAAAACTAATAACTAAAGTAATGCTGAAAAAACAAAAAAAAAAAAAAGCTTAAAAGCTCCTGTGTCACCCTTACATCCCCATAAGTGGAATTAAAGCCAATAGCTTAACCTTGATGTTACACCATTAAGGTTTTATATAGTATTTTGATGATAACAAAATATTATGTGTTGTTAATGTATTTATTTAACTATAATTGATGGAAATGTTAAATCACACTAATACGCAAGTATGACAGGAAGCAACATAAGCAAAAGAAAAAAAGTAAATCGCTGATCAATTAACTTTCAGAAGTTATTGCACTCAATTTAAGATGATTTAGATAATGAGCCTTACATGTTTGGAAAGTTAGACTTATCTTTTTTTAAATGCCACTAACTATGCATTAGTTGAAAATATTTAAAGGACGATATAACCCATGTATTAGTGTATGTCAAAGCTAATATGACAAACTGTATCAATCAAATTTTGAAAAAAGTCATAATAGTTAAAGCCAAATTATATGATAACTTACATATGGTTAAAAAGATAATTTGATCTACTTTCCAATGCAAAAGACAACTTCATGATTTCAGATTTTGTAAAGAAAGTTATAACTAATTTACTAAAAGGAGTACAAGATGTGAAATTGAAAAATAAAAATTGAATGAAATTGTGAGAAGGAAATAAGTTTGAATTTGAGTAAAATTATGGAAAAAAAATATGAAAAGATTATGAAAAAGAAAGGAAATATTATTAAATAGGGTATAAAGAGATTGTGCAAAAGAAAAAGAAAGAAATCAAGTATAAAAGGAAAGATTTGAAAAAATTGAAAGATTTCAAAAAGTTTGGATTAGTTAACCAGGCTTGTTAACTAAACAACATAGAGATAAAAGATGCAAAGCAAAATAGTTAGAGAAAATTTTGATTGATAGACTAGACTTCTTGTTATGGTTGACTAAATGAGCAAATGCATGCTTAACTAACAAAAGTTAATTATGAACAAAAAGTTTGGATCAATTAACACAACTAGTTAATTAACCAATGTGATTAAAGTATAGAGAGTTGAAAAGTTCCAAAGAATTTGAATTATTTGACTGCAATAATCTAGTGGTCAACTAAGGTCTCCACGACAACCTTTTTAGATTTATTCTAAAATTTGATTTACTCTTTATATGGCAAGATATTTTTAATTATAATAGATATTAGGATCTAAATATCTATATATTTATGTATGTAAATTGAAGTAAGAGCCTTAAAAACTTTAAGTAAAAAAGAAATATACTCTAATAGATCAAAATAGAGAAAGGATATGTGATAATATAAAGAGATAAATATTTTGATTTTCTAAAAAAACTTTGTAAAATTTTGTATTCAAGGTCTATTGACTTAAGTGTTGTTAAAGTGAACTTAAACTAGATCAATAAGTCAAATTGTAAAGGTTTTAATCTTTACCTAAAGAAAAAAATTGTGAAAGTAAATTAAGAACTCTCAAAATGGTAACCTTCAAGAAAGGATATAGGTTAAGAGAATAGTTAAACCTTTATAAATCCTTATATTTAATCTATTTTTCCTTATTTCTCTTTTATTTACAATTGTTTTTATTACTTACTTTATGATTCAATTGTTCTTTATCTTATTATCTCCTTTTGGAATTGAGATTAAGTTAGAGTTAAACGACTAAATTGATTAAACCTAATTTACCTAGCCTCTTAAGTTACTTTAAGGACAAACACTTAAATGACTATGTATCTTAATTTGATAATTCTATAATGACTCCTCTCATTAGAAATAAAGAAGCATGGACTCCCAACAGAATGCTTAAGTGGAGAATATTCAGTATAGTATTATATGTGTCAATACAATTGTGAAGACTATGCCTAAAATGAAAAGAGTCATACCAAGGGGGAAATGTTAAGTGTTAGCATAACAAAAGTGAAGTTAAGAATAAAGAGAAGGGTAAAGCAAAAAGTAAGAAATAAAGAGACTTATTAATCTAATATTTTAAGATTTTAAGCAAAGATATTATATCTAAAAGGCCATGAGATGTTAGTTTGCTTAGACCCTACCCAAATACTCTTTGATTTTAAGCTCTATTCATCTAAATAGTTGTTATTTTAAAAAGATATAGGTTTGTTTTCTTATCTCTATAACCTTTTTTTGTCTTTAGTCTTCATAAGATGCAATAAGTTTTGTATTCCATTCTCCTTTATGGCATCCTTACAATAATTTCATAATTCATTAATTAACTTATTACTTATTTTTGTTTTCATTACTTATTTTTAACTTGTTATAATCAGATCACTTAACTTTTACTTTATTTTAATTAAATCACTTTATCAATAATTTACATTAAAAGTTATAAAATTCACCCTCTAAAAATATCTTTTAATATGATTAAGTCCATTAATTATGCTTTATCAATTAATATTTTCATGTATGAAATTATTTACTTCATATTAAGTTATACAACATAATAATGATGATGACAAGTTTTTTTTTTAAATCTTTAAATGTATTTTAATTTTTAGAATTTTCAAGTTTTAAAATGTCATAATTTTTTCTTAATATTTTAGTAAACTTATAAATTATTTATTTATTTACTTGATGTCATTATCTTTGCACTATATTAATCTTAACAATTTTAGCATATTAAATGTTAATTAAACAAAAACAAATATAATATATTTAATTATATAAAAATTTATTCTTAAGAGATAAATTTTAAAACATTTCATTTAATTTTTTTAATATAAGCTAATATAATAATTAAATTAAAAAAATTAAGTTGAGTGATTTGATTCAAAGAAATTAATTCTAAATGATGAAAATGAAAATAAACAATAAATTCAAAGATAGAAAATATAATTTACACATGATACTTAGGATAATTATTAAGAGTTTAGATTAAACTTCACATATATGTATAAGTCAAAAATCAAACCTTATATAATAAAAAAGACTCAATTTTACCATTGTTTATTCTATTAATCTGAGGTGAAGTGGTTTTGTTATTAGAAAGAAAAATCATGTCTTTATTGCCTCAATAATTTGTTATATGTTTTTTATGGATGTTAAGTATTTGGACAATATTTTTGTATTAGCTCCCTCTATCTTAATTTATACACTGACATTTTTCCTTTTCATTGTTTGTTTCTTAGGGAACCATAGTTGCATGTTATTTACATGCCAATTTTAGCAACATACATGTAAAGGCATTACTTAAGATAACTAAGACAATGGTTATCGCACTCAAAACAATAGATTTGTAGTATTTTGAGTTAGAACTTGCATGTAAATAACATTAACAATAAGATTTCATAACACTAATACCATATCACATGGTTGTTTATTGATATCCTTCTTTTTGGATTACAAAGTCATATTATTAATGAAGATAAAGTCGAGAGGCCTCTTTTGGTACTAGTATCATTTTAAGTGGAAATTTCCACATTAATAACCTATACAATGTTTATTCCCTTTTAGCCAAAGTTATTGCCATTTTACTTTAAAATGAATGCTTTGTTTTATTAGAAAAAGATGCTTAATTATTGTTTGAATTATCTATATATATATATAAATAAGCTTTTACTTTTATATAATTTTTTAGGACATGGCTCTTAAATCTCAGTTGCCCCTATAAAGTTAAGCCTTATGCTAACTCAGCCAATGAGACTTAGTGGCATGGCAAGAGGATTAATAAACATGAAAAATCCATAAGCAACCTAATTTTATGTATGTTTAAAGCAAAAGGTGATGAACATTATTTACCTAGATCCAGCAATCAAGATCCATACAGAGCCCCTACTATGTTAGATCGTCTCTTGTTATTTCCATTCCTTTGTCTAATAGGTCAACAATGTCATCATTTGTGTTGGCCATGTCATCTTTAATGTCAACACCTCCCCTTCCTCCTTAACTGACAAGTCTTGCTCATCACTAGTGATGCCAACATTAAGATTCTCTTCCCTCTTCTGATTACCCTTGATCAAGCCTTTATCAACTTTAGGTCATTTACGAGGACCCAAGAGAGATATGTTGAATTCTTACCTTTCCCAAAAGGTTATTTTCCAATTTCTCAAGTTCTTTTAAGTTATAACTACTTTTGTTCCTTTTATTTTCTTTTTGTTTTGTTTTTTAATTTCTTTTTTATTTTAAAGCCAATTTTCTTTTACCTTTCTTTTAATTAATTAATTAAATTAAATTTTAAAATTATTTTGGATTTAGGTCTACTAATTATAAAAAGTCCAACAAGCCACAATGGTTAAAATAACACCCACACTTCCAAATCATTTTTTCATTTTTTGTCCATATCACTATTTGATATACATCATACAAAGTTAGTCAAAAGTAATTAACGGTATGCTATTTTTGTTACATATTTAAGTTAAGGCATATAAGTCATTACATTTTAAATGTCATGTTAGATTTATTATACACAATTGGTATTATTTTTATATATTAACCCTTTATTATATCACACCAAGTTAACATAGCATATTTATTCTACTTAGAAAAAATAAGTAGATAATTATTAGTTCAAATCATTATCTTAGTTAAAAGTAATTACAATCAAGAAAAAAGTAAGGATGAATTCTTATATACTAACCACTTATGGTGGTATCTTAGTTAATGATTTAATGTATTTCTCTTAGAATTAGTCTGGGTTTGAGTTTTCTCTCTATCATTTACCCCGAATACAAAATCAAAATTTTTTCCAAGTATATGGTGCTAAGTTTCAAACTTGTTAATATTAGGGTCAAGTGAAAGGAGGCCAACTCAAGCCAAAAGTGCTCAAGTGGTGGGTCTTTTTTCTAGGGGAGGCTGAATAAAGACGTCAATGAATAACTCCTAATCACAACTCACACATGCAACAATTAGCATACCTATAAAACACCTTTTTTTTTTTTGGTCAAAAAGAATTCTTATGAGTGACAAAAATTAAATGAGTAAAAAATTGATTTTTTCAAATGATTTTACAACAATTTTAAAAAATAAGGAATACCAATGAGTTTTGGTTCAATGGTGCTAAACTTATATTTAAAAATAAAAATTTTGAATATAAGCTCTAATCAATATTAATGTTAATATGCAATCTTTCTAATCTTTAAGATATCTTTAATGTTTAACATTCTCACAATTTTGATGATATTATAATCTCAATAATTGGTATAATATATGTTAATTTATAGGAACTTTATAATCATTTTTTATTAAGTCTATATTTAGCAAATTTTACATTCATTCTTACATCAATATATATGTTAATTTCAATCAATAAAAACAATAACCTTTTGTTCAATCTAAATTTTACATAATATCACAATAGGTCTTTCTTAGTTTTCCTTAGTCATAGGATAAGAGAGCTCTTCTACCATCTTTAAAGTTTCAACATCAAAATCATGTTAGAACATGAGTTTTCTTTTCTTTATTTTCTAACCTTTTTGAATAAGCTAGGAACCGTCTTGGTTTCATGTTTCTTTAAAGGAGAAAAATATCCTACTTGAAGGAGAGTTGTGATAAGAGAAGTTGACTAATCAGTGATTATTAAAAGCTTTTGTAATGGTGTAAGTAATGAAGGGGATGAGGTACATTAATAACTTTGTGAAGTAACAATAACCCATCTTGTATACCCCAAGAAGGCTTCAAGAAATCTATAGTTAAAGACCATTGTTAAAGATGATTCACAAAGTTTGAAGTTATATCAAAATGGGCTTTGTTTCTTCTCCCTTTATTGTTTTCTTTTGTCATATATTTTTTGTTATGTAATAATTTGGCTATGGGATTATGAAGTGCTCATCAATAGCAAAAGATTAAAAATAGAGGTTTATAGTAAAAAAAAAAAAAAAGAGCAATTTGATGCCTTATAAGATAGGTTAAAACATCTCCTAATTTATTGTATGATTATAAGCTGAAGTCATTTTCTTATATGAAAGAAAGATCACATCTTTATTATTTTAATGATTTAGTATATGTTTGTTATGAGTGTCAATTATGTACATAGTAATTTTGTATCAATTCCCTATGTCTTAATCTATCATTAAAATTTTCCTTTTCATTGTTTATTCTTTAAGGAACCTTATGCCCTTATGTTTTTATGCATTTCTTGAAAACATAGTTTCATTATCAATAAAGATAAAACCAAAAGGCCTCATCTATTAGTAGCATCATTTTCAGCATAAATTTTTGCTTTTCCTTTTTGTTTTTTCGTACAAATATAAATTTTTGCCTCATAACTTAAGCAATTTTTATTCCCTTATAACCAAACCAAAGTTCTTATTAATTAAGACATTCACTTTCAAATGAATGTTATAATAAACACGAGTCACCAATCTATTAGAAAAGGGAAATTAGGTATTATATATTAGCTCAAATGCTCAATTGCTTGTATAGTTAAAGTTATTTTTTCAATCGTTTGGAAAAGAAAAGGGATTCATGCCCCTGCAAGGTCAAGCCAATGCCTTACATTAACTTTACCAATGAGACTTGGTGGCATGAAAAAAGTCACAACCAACTTTAAGGAAAGAAAAACCTCCAAATCAATGAAGAAAAAATTAAAGGGAGGAGAAAAAAAAAAGATAAACACTATTACATAAATGCAATTAATTTATATATTTCAAAAACAAATATATATTTATAATCTTATCATTAATTGTAATATATGTAAGCAATTGTCCAATGCATAACCTTACATCTTTAATATATCAAATTAGTCACAATCATACAATATTACCAAACAAAAGTATTGATCTACTCATAGATCATTATTGGAATTTAGAACACAAAGACTAGTACAAAGAAAACTTTATAAACGATTTTTTTTTTTTTTTTGGAATTGCAATTGTGCAACTTATTAACCTCCACCAAACAAAAAGTTGAGGAATTCTAATTTATTAGCAACCACGACAAACACAAGTGTCATTTGGTTGTTTGTAAAAGAAGCATAATCCATAAGCATTTTTTCCAAACTTGGCAATACAATCTTTGTTACATTGATCAGTTTTGCATCCACCTCCATACAAGGCACGTTCACATTGAGCATCCACCATCATCTTCCCATTATTGCCTGTTGAAGCAAAAAAAAAAAAAAAAAAAAAGAGTAATTGAGCAATCATAAAAATCTTTGTATTTTAAGGAATGGAATTCCATATATTGAAAACAAAAGATGTTTACCACTAGATATAAAGAGAACAAGAAAAAGGATGAAAAAGATTGAAAATTTCTTCATGGTTGATTAATGGAACAAATAAAAAACTTAACACTTCTATATGCAATAAGTACTAATTGGGAGATATTACAACTTAGGGATGCAGAAAAGCTATATTTATAGGGGTTGTCTACATAATGCACATACTTTGATATTTTAAAAAAAAAGTCTATTTATGGAATTTATTTAAATTTTATTATGGTTTTGATATAAAAAAAATCTTAAATATCCCTAATTTAAAGCCTAGGAACTTTATCTATATTATGACTACACCAAAAAGAAAATCTCATTTAATTACATAAAATCTTAACTAATCTTAATGATCCATTTATGTAAAAGAGTATCACTGTATAACAATACATAAGAAGCAATATAAGGATAGTATAGTAATTTATTTGTATTCGGCTCCATTTATTTGTGGGACCAAGTAAGATGTAATTAGTCCATTTTTTTTATTACTATCATATTGCTCATTAAGTCTTACTACTTAATTTTTCTCTTATGGAAAATAGTCATATACAAGTTACATGATCATTAATTAAAACAAATGACTATAATAATGCCACAAAAAAAAAAATACAAAGCTTAAAAGCTCCTATGTCACCCCTACATCCCTATAATTAGAATTAAAGCCAATAACTTAACCTCAATGTTACACCACTAAGGTTTTATATAAAATTTTGATGATAACAAAATATTATGTGTTGTTAATGTATTTATTTAACTATAATTAGTGGAAATGTTAAATGACACAAATACACGAGTATGAAAGAAAGCAACACAAGAAAAAGAAGAGAAGTAAACTAACCATCAATTAACTTTTAAAAGTTATTATTCTCAATTTAAAATGATTTAGATGATGAGCCATACATGTTTGGAAAGTTAGACTTGTCTATTTTTTAATGCCACTGACTATGCATTATTTGAAAATATCTGGAGGAAAATATAACCCATATAATGGTGCATGTCAAAGCTAATATGACAAACTACATCAATCAATTTTTGAGAAAAGTCATAATAGCTAAAACCGAATTATATGATAACTTACACATGGTTAGAAAGATATTTTAGTCTACTTTCCAATACAAAAGACAACATCATAATTTGAGATTTTGTTGAGAAAGTTATAACTAATTTACTGAAAAGAGTACAAGATAAAAAAAGAATTTAAATGAAATTGTGGAAAGAAAGGAAAGAAGTTTGAATTTGAATAAAATTATGGAAAAGAATAAGAGAAGATTATGGAAGAGAAAAGAAATATTATTAAATAGGATAGAAAGAGATTGTGCAAAAAAAAGGAAAGAAATCAAGAATAGGAGGAAGGGTTTGAAAAATTAAAAGATTTCAAAAAGTATGGATTGGTTAACCAAACTTGTTAACCAAACAACATGGAGATAAGAGATCGAAAGGTAAATAGTTAGAGAAAAGTTTAATTGATAGACTAGACTTCTCGCTATGGTTGACCAAATGAGCAAACACATGTTTAATTGACAAAAGTTAATTATGAACAAAAATTTTGGGTCAGTTAACAAAATTAGTTAATCAACTAATGTGATTGAAGTATAAGGAGTTAAAAAGTTCCAAAGAATTTGAATCATTTGACTGAAACTATCTAGTGGTCAATTAATGTCTCCACCCGATAACATCATCCAAATTCCGAAGTGAGCTGTACTTGATTCGCTCCTTGTCAACTAGAATTTAGCCCCCGAGATGGACCAATTGGGAGGGGCCTAATAACTCTGTCTCTGTGGGTGTGTGCGTTTGTGTTGGGGGGGGGTTGAGGAGTGACCACATAGAGCAGGCCGGATCCCTTGTTGAATGGCTCAGAATGTAGTAAATACAACAGTTGTTGGCAGATTTTGCAGCGTACTATGAGGAGTTAAGGCATGCTTCCGTCTATGGCATCCAATTTACTACCCTTTATTTGGTTTCATGTCCTTAACTAATGCAATTTGACCTTGATCTGTGTACTGTGCTTCCCACCCAATGAAATAGCCGGTGCATCAGTTGCTCCACTTAATCTGGAATTGCCTTTGAAAAAACTTTTAATTGATGATTCAGAACGCGGTCGTTTAAGATAAACGAGGATAAATTATATATAACATAATCAAATGGCACGAAAATCACGAATATGGGTCGACTAGTTAGTAATACTACCCCGTTGGGCTGCAGTGGTCATTCTAAAAAATGAGAAAAAAAAAAGTGAGGAATTAGCATAATTTGCAGGAGGGGAAGAAGGTGACTGTTCCCTCATGGGGCACAGGAATCATGCTTTTCCCCTCTTGGGGTTTGCTTTTCTTTTTATTTCACCTACATTTTGATTAATGAATGCACATGTGACATGACTCTAGATGGTGTCAAGATGACTTGTCTTAAAGCCTCCTCCTCTGACTCCCCCGGTTCCCTTGACCCCGCCACCATTCCCGGCTTTGCAAAGGACAGTTGCCCCAATCCGGTGGATCCCCAAAAGGTCCGAACTCTCTCGCCACTTCACCCGGCATACCTATTTTTACCCACGTGGCAAGTGTTGATCGTAGGTCCCACGATGCGCGTGGACTCCTTCAATGTCCAGATCAGCTACAGGTTTACGGCCAAGCTTTTTGTGGCCGGGAGCTGTACTATTGATTTACTTCCAAATGTTGTATGTACCGTTGCATGTGAACCATTACATAAACATGATTTGAGATGACTGTTTTCAATATTTGGCAAGCTTCTCCCGCCCCAAGCCCAGACCCATTATTATTTTCTCAGTTTGTCAAAATATTTTATGAAAATTTAAGGATTCTCTAACTTCTCCCAACAATTTTATTGTCGTGGTCAACTAAATTAGGTCCGCACAAATTATTTCAAAGAAACAAATTAGTTAGTGCATGTGAAACTATGTTTTCTTAATCATTATTGTTTCCTTATGAGTTATGAGAATAATAATGATAATTTTGTTATATTCCAAGAAATTACATAGCTTGGTCTATAACCTTTTTGTAATTACAGCTATGTGGTTTTGCTTAATAGTGGCAAATCTTTTTAGGATTGAAGTGTAAAGACTATTAGAAGCTAATTGATTAAAAAAATATATAAATTAATGAATAAAAAGACTCCCATTGAAGTCAATTGATTAATTTAATTTAAAAAAAAAAATTGGCAATTGCTGTTCTTTTTCATGTGATCTCTCGACCAGACCTTAACCAAGCGTTTTTCCAATCACGTTCGCGTTTCCACGTAGTTTCGCTGATTATTACTAGTGCGGTACTTTTTGGACTATCTATGACGTCGTGCACCGAATCAGAACGTAACAAATCAATAGATCCAATTAAATAAACTAAAAAGAAAATAAATTAATTTTTATTTATTTAAATTTTTATTATTAAATTCACTTTCTTTTTTTTTTTTTTTTGAACGAAACATGCACTTGGTTAATTTATTAATAATGGGGTTTGTACTCGTGCAAATTTGAAGAAACGTCTCGACGAGATGATGGTAATTTGATGCACTTTACACATTGTGCAAAGCGGTGACAAAACGACAGTGACTATCCAATTACAAACGCTCGCGCTTCACATGGCCTGGGTCTCGAAAATTTGCATTTTTAACTTTCTTTTTTTTTTTTTTTAACAAAGAGGGAAAAAAAATAGCGAAAATAAACTTTAAGGCGGAAACAAGGGAAAAAAAAAAACTAATTACTACAAAAAATAGTCACACTAATTATATTTGTCTGGAATAGAACCTCGACGTCAGGTGGCTACTTGTCTCATAATATAAAATCTTTGTTACCCGAAACCTCCAAGCTTGCCCAAAAACCCGCACGTTCTTAGCCTATTTGTTGTTAAAAGTCTCTCAATTCCTCAAATTGTTAGTAATTTAAATTCCGTTAAATTTGGGTAAGAAGAGATGTAAGGAAAGAAAGATATCAATAGTTACAAACTTACACTTTTTAAATTGAAGAACGCAAACTTAAATTGACGGAATGGAAAGAAAAATGATTTATGGTATATAAGATATCATATGTATCTCTTGTCGTATGGTATACATTCCAACATAAACAATGGCCAAAGAAAGGAATCACATCTAATTATAGCTTAATTCAATGGGCCTTGGAATAATAAAAAGAGGGAGGACGAAGAAGAGTAGCATATGATCAATAACTTCCAAAATCTTACATATCCTAGCTCTTTTTTTCTATTTATTTTTTTATGGTATACATATCTTAGTAAACCAACTTCAAATGTCAGCTGACTGGCAGCCGAAAAATGAAAACAAAACAATTATTCTAGAACATCTTTGAGGTTCTACAAGTACCATTTGAGTAGTTGTTCTTGTTCCAAAAGGTTCGAGACAATTGGACCCAATGACAAGTTGAAGAGACTGGAAGGATTGGTTTCATCCATCGACACACAGCGGCAGCAGCAGCCCTTGTGCAGCTGAGGACTCCAGGTTGTTAATTTGATTACGATGGAATGTTTTTTATGTGGGCATGAGTTACGAGGACCACCTTGTGTTGTTTGATAGAAACCTATGGTGACCTTCAAAATTGTGAAAGTAAATTAAGAACTCTCAAAATGGTGACCTTCAAGAAAGGATGTAGGTTAAAAGAATAGTTAAACTTTTATAAATCCTTATATTTAATCTCTTTTTCCTTATTTCTCTTTTATTTACAATTATTTTTATTACTTACTTTATGATTTAATTGTTGTTTATCTTATTATCTCTCTTTGAAATTGAGATTAAGTGAGAGTTAAACGACTAAATTGATTAAACATAATTTACCTAGCCTCTTAAGTTACTTTAAGGACAAACACTTAAATGACTATATACCCTCATTTGATAATTCTATATTGACTCCTCTCATTAGAAATGAAGAAGCATGGACTCCCAACAGAATGCTCAAGTGGAGAATATTCAGTATAGTATTAGATGTGTAAATACAATTGTGAAGACTATGCCTAAAATGAAAAGAGTCATACCAAGGGAGAAATGTTAAGTGTTAGCATAACAAAAGTGAAGTTAAGAATAAAGAGAAGGGTAAAACAAAATGTAAGCAACAAAAAGACTCATTAATCTAATATTTTAAGATTTTAAGTAAAGATACTATATCTAAAAGGCCATGAGACGTTAGTTTCCTTGGACCCTACCCAAATCCTCTTTGATTTTAAGCTTCATTCATCCAAATAGTTGTTATTTTAAAAAGTTGTAGGTTTGTTTTCTTATCTCTATAACCTTTATTGGTCTTTAGTCTTCATAAGGTGCAATAAGTTTTGTATTCTATTCTCCTTTATGGCATGTTTGCAATAATTTCATAATTTATTAATTAACTTATTACTTATTTTTGTTTTCATTATTTAATTTTAACTTGTTATAATCAGATAACTTGACTTCTACTTTATTTTAATTAAATCACTTTATCAATAATTTACATTAAAAGTTATAAAATTCACCCACTAAAAATATCTTTTAATGTGATTAAGTCCATTAATTATGTTTTATCAATTAATATTTTCATGTATGAAATTATTTACTTCATATCCAGTTATACAACATAATAATGATGATGACAAGTTTTTTTTTTTTAAAATCTCTAAATGTATTTTAGTTTTTAGAATTTCCAAGTTTTAAAAGGTCATAATTTTTTCTTAATATTTTAGTGAACTTATAAATTATTTATTTATTTACTTGATGTCATTATCTTTGCATTATATTAATTTTAACAATTTTAGCATATTAAATGTTAATTAAACAAAACATATATTATATATTTAATTATATAAAAATTTATTCTTAAGAGATAGATTTTAAAACATTTCATTTAATTTTTTTAATATAAGCTAATATAATTATTAAATTAAAAAAATTAAGTTGAGTGATTTGATTCAAAGAAATTAATTCTAAGTGATGAAAATGAAAATAAACAATAAATTCAATGATAAAAAATATAATTTATCCATGATACTTAGGATAATTATTAAGAGTTTAGATTAAACTTCACATATATGCATAAGTCAAAAATCAAACCTTATATAATAAACAAAAGACTCAATTTTACCATTTTATATTCTATTAATTTGAGGTGAAGTGGTTTTGTTGTTAGAAAGAAAAGCCATGTCTTTATTGCCCCAATAATTTGTTATATGTTTTTTATAGATGTCAATTATTTAGACAATATTTTTGTATTAGCTCTCTCTATCTTAATTTATACACTAACTTTTTTCCTTTTCATTGTTTGTTTCTTGAGGAACCATAGTTGCATGTTATTTACATGCCAATTTTAGCAACATACAAGCAAAGGCATTACTAAGATAACTAAGACAATGGTTATCACACTCAAAATAATAGATTTGTAGTATTTTGAGTTAGAACTTGCATGTAAATAATGTTAACAATAAGATTTCATAACACTAATAACATATCACATGGTTGTTTATTGACATCCTTCTTTTTGGATTACAAAGTCACATTGTTAATGAAGATAAAGTCGAGAGGCCTCATTTGGTACTAATATCATTTTAAGTGGAAATTTCCACATTAATAACCTATATAATGTTTATTTCCTTTTAGCCAAAGTTATTGCCATTTTACTTTAAAATGAATTCTTTGTTTTATTAGAAAAAGATGCTTAATCGTTGGTTGAATTATCTATATATATATAAGCTTTCGCTTTTATATAATTTTTTAGGACATGACTTTTAAATCTCAGATGCCCTTATAAGGCTAAGGGTTATGCTAACTCAGCCAATGAGACTTAGTTGCATGGTAAGAGGATTAATAAACATGAAAAATCCATAAGCAATCTAATTTTATGTATGTTTAAAGCAAAAGGTGATAAATATTATTTGCCTAGATCCAACAATTCATATCCATATAGAGCCCTTACTATGTTATATCGTCTCTTATTGTTTCCATTCCTTTGTCTAATAGGTCAACAATGTCATCATTTGTGTTGACCATGTCATCTTCAATGTCAACAACTCCCCTTCCTCCTTAAGTGACAAGTCTTGCTCATCACTTGTGATGCCAACTTTAAGATTCTCTTCCCTCTTCCGATTACCTTTGATTAAGCCATTATCAACTTTAGGTCATTTACGAGGACCCAAGAGAGATATGTTGAATTCTTACCTTTCCCAAAAGGTTATTTTCCAATTTCTCAAGTTCTTTTTTCTCAAGGTTATTTTCTTTTTATTTTTTTTATAATTTTTTTTATTTTAAAGCCAATTTTCTTTTGCCTTTCTTTTAATTAATTAATTAAATTAAAATTTTAAATTATTTTGGATTTAGGTCTAGTAATTATAAAAAGTCCAATAAGCCACAATGGGTAAAATAACACCCACACTTACAAATCATTTTTTCGTTTTTTGTCCATATCACTATTTGATATACATCATACAAAGTTAGTCAAATGTGATTAACGGTATGCTATTTTTGTTACATATTTAAGTTAAGGCATATAAGCCATTACATTTTAAATGTCATGCTAGATTTATTATACACAATTGGTATTATTTTTATATATTAACCCTTTATTATATCACACCAAGTTAACATAGCATATTTATTTTACTTAGACAAACAAGTAACTAGTTATTAGTTCAAATCATTATGGTAGTTAAAAGTAATTACAATCAAGAAAAAAGTAAGGATGAATTCTTATATACTAACCACTCATAGTGGTATCTTAGTTAATGATCTAATGTATTTCTCTTAGAATTAGTCTAGGTTTGAGTTCTCTCTCTATCATCTACTCAAAATACAAAATCAAAATTTTTGCCAAATATATGGTGCTAGGTTTCAAACTTGTTAATATTAGGGTCAAGCGAAAGGAGGCCAACTCGAGCCAAAAGTACTCGAGTAGTGGGTCTTTTTTATAGGGGAGGTTAAATAAAGACGTCAATGAATAACTCCTAATCTCAACTCACACATACAATAATTAGCATGCCTATAAAACACCTTTTTCTTTTTTTGGTCAAAAAGAATTCTTATCAGTGACAAAAATTAAATGAGTGAAAATTGATCTTAAAACAATTTTAAAAAATAAGGAATACCAATAAGTTTTAGTTCAATGGTACTAAACTTATATTTAAAACTAAAAATTTTGAATATAAGCTCTAATCAATATTAATGTTAATATGCAATCTTTCTAATCTTGAAGATATCTCTAATGTTTAACATTCTTACAATTTTGATGATATAATAATCTCAATAATTGGTATAATATATGTTAATTTATGGGAACTTTATAATCATTTTTTATTAAGTGTACATTTAGCAAATTTTATATTCATTCTTACATATATATATATGCTAATTTCAATTAATAAAAACAATAACCTTTTGTTCAATCTAAATTTTACATAATATCACAATAAGTCTTCCTTAGTTTTCCTTAGTCATAGGATAAGAGAGCCCTTTCACCATCTTTAAAGTTTCAGCATCAAAATCATCTTAGAACAAAAGTTTTCTTTTCTTTATTTTCTAACCTTTTTGAATAAGCTAAGAACCATCTTAGTTTCATGTTTCTTTAAAGGAGAAAACTATCCTACTTGAAGGAGGGTTGTGATTACAGAAGTTGACTAATCAGTGATTATTAAAAGCTTTCATCACGGTGTAAGTAATGAAGGGGATGAGGTACATTAATAACTTTGTGAAGTAACAACAACCCTTCTTGTATACCCCAAGAAGGCTTTAAGAAATCTAGAGTTAAAGACTATTGTTAAAGATGATTCACAAAGTTTGAAGTTATGTCGAAATAGGCTTTGTTTCTTCTCCCTTTATTGTTGTCTTTTGTCATAGATTTTTTATTATGCAATGATTTGGCTATGGGATTATGAAGTGCTCATCAATAGCAAAAGATTAAAAATAGAGGTTTATAGTTAAAAAAAAAAAAAAAAGAGCAATTTGATGCCCTATAGGATGGGTTAAGAAATCTCTCAATTTATTGTATGATTATAAGCTGAAGTCATTTTCCTATATAAAAGAAAGATCACATCTTTATTCTTTTAATGATTTAGTATATGTTTGTTATGAGTGTCAATTATGTACATAATAATTTTGTATCAATTCCCTATGTCTTAATCTATCATTAAAATTTTCCTTTTCGTTGTTTATTCTTTAAGGAACCTTATGCCCTTATGTTTTTATGCATTTCTTGAAAACATAGTTTCATTATCAATAAATATAAAACCAAAAGGCCTTATCTATTAGTAACATCATTTTGTGCATAAATTTTTGCTTTTCTTTTTTTTTTTTTTGTACAAATATAAATTTTTGCCTCATAACCTAAGCAATTTTTATTCCCTTATAACCAAACCAAAGTTCTTATTAATTAAGGCATTCACTTTCAAATGAATGTTATAATAAACACGAGTCACCAATCTATTAGAAAAAGGAAATTAGGTATTATATATTAGCTCAAATGCTTAATTGCTTGTATAGTTAAAGTTATTTTTTCAATCATTTGGAAAAGAAAAGGGATTCATGCCCCTACAAGGTTAAGCCAATGCCTTACATTAACTTTACCAATGAGACTTGGTGGCATAAAAAAAGTCACAACCAACTTTAGGGAAAGAAGAACCTCTAAATCAATGAAGAAAAATTAAAGGGAGGAGAAAAAAAAAAGATAAACACTATTACATAAATGCAATTAATTTATATGTTTCAAAAATAAATATATATTTATAATCTTATCATTAATTGTAATATATGTAAGTAATTGTCCAATGCATAACCTTACATCTTTAATATATCAAATTGGTCACAATCATACAATATTACCAAACAAAAGTATTGATTTACTCATAGATCATTATTGGAATTTAAAACACAAAGACTAGTACAAAGAAAACTTTATAAATGATTTTTTTTTTTTTTTT
>CM034056.1:6871574-6971024 GCA_019804595.1 Bruguiera parviflora
AAAAAAAAGAGTAATTGAGCAATCATAAAAATCTTTGTATTTTAAGGGATGGAATTCCATATATTGAAAACAAAAGATATTTACCACTAGATATGAAGAGAACAAGAAAAAGGATGAAAAAGATTGAAAATTTCTTCATGGTTGATTAATGGAACAAATAAAAAGCTTGACACTTCTATATGTAATAAGTACTAATTGGGTGATATTGCAACTTGGGGATGTAGAAAAGCTATATTTATAGGGGTTGTCTATAGAATGCATATACTTTGATATTTAAAAAAAAAAAGTCTATTTATGGAATTTATTTAAATTGTATTATGGTTTTGATATAAAAAAAATCTTAAATATCCCTAATTTAGAGCCTAGGAACTTTATCTATACTATGACTACACCAAAAAGAAAATCTCATTTAATTACATGAAATCTTAACTAATCTTAATGATCCATTTATGTAAAAGAGTATCGCTATATAACAATACATAAGAAGCAATATAAAAGCAATATAAGGATAGTATAGTAATTTATTTGTATTTGGCTCCATTTATTTGTGGGACCAAGTAAGATGTAATTAGTCCATATTTTTTTATTACTACCATATTACTCATTAAGTCTTACTACTTAATTTTTATCCTATAGAAAATAGTTATATACAAGTTACATGATCATTAATTAAAACAAATGACTATAATAATGCCAAAAAAAAAAAATACAAAGCTTAAAAGCTCCTATGTCTCCCCTACATCCTTATAATTAGAATTAGAGCCAATAGCTTAACCCCAATGTTACACCACTAAGGTTCTATATAGAATTTTGATGATAACAAAATATTATGTGTTATTAATGTATTTATTTAACTATAATTAGTGGAAATGTTAAATGACACAAATACACGAGTACGAAAGAAAGCAACACAAGAAAAAGAAGAGAAGTAAACGAACCATCAATCAACTTTTAAAAGTTATTGTACTCAATTTAAAATGGTTTAGATGATAAGCCATACATGTTTGGAAAGTTAGACTTGTCTATTTTTTAAAGCCACTAACTATGCATTATTTGAAAATATCTGGAGGAAGATATAACTCATATATTGGCGCATGTCAAAGCTAATATGATAAACTGCATCAATCATTTTTTTAGAAAAGTCATAATAGCTAAAGCTAAATTATATGATAACTTACACATGGTTAGAAAGATATTTTAGTCTACTTTCCAATATAAAAGACAACATTATAATTTGAGATTTGGTTGAGAAAGTTATAACTAATTTACTGAAAATAGTATAAGATATAAATTTTAAAAAAATAAATGAAATTGTGGGAAGAAAGGAAAGAAGTTTGAATTTAAATAAAACTACGGAAAAAATATGAAAAGATTATGGAAGAGAAAAGAAATATTATTAAATAGGATAAAAAGAGATTATGCAAAAAAAAAAAAAAGGAAAGAAATTAAGAATAAGAGGAAAGGTTTGAAAAATTAAAAGATTTCAAAAAGTATGGATTGGTTAACCAAACCTGTTAACCAAACAACATGGAGATAAGAGATCGAAAGCTAAATAGTTAGAGAAAAGTTTAATTGATAGACTAGACTTCTCGCTATGGTTGACCAAATGAGCAAACACATGTTTAATTGACAAAAGTTAATTATGAACAAAAATTTTGGGTCAGTTAACAAAACTAGTTAATTAACTAATGTGATTAAAATATAAAAAGTTAAAAAGTTCCAAAGAATTTGAATTATTTGACTAAAACTATCTAGTGGTCAATTAATGTCTCCACGACAAACTTTTTAAATTTGGTCTAAAATGTGATTTACTCTTTATATGTCAAGATATTTTCTATTATAATAAATAGTAAGATTTAAATATTTATATATTTATGTATGTAAATCAAAGTAGGAGCCTTTAACACTCTGAGTAAAAAAGAAATATACTTTAATAGATCAAAATAAAGAGAGAATGCATGATAATATAAAAAGATAAATATTTTGATTTTGTTAAAAAAAAAACTTTGTAAAGTTTTGTATTTGAGGTCAAATCACTTAAGTGTTGTCAAAGTGAGCTTGGACCAAGTCAATAAGTAAAATTGTAAAGGTTTTAATCTTCACCTAAAGAAAAATATTGTGAAAGTAAATTGAGAACTCTTAAAGTGGTGACCTCTAAGAAAGGATATAGGTTAAAAGAATAATCGAACCTTTATAAATCATTATATTTAATCTCTTTTCCCTTGTTTCTCTTTTATTTCCAATTATTTTTATTACTTGCCTTATGATTTGATTATTATTTATCTTATTATCTCTCTTTGGAATTAAGATTATGCAATAGTTGAATGACTAAATTGATTAAACCTAATTTACTTAGTCTCTTAAGTTACTTTAAAGGCAAACACTTAAATGACTATATACCTTCATTTGATAATTCCATAACAACTCCTCTCATTAGAAATGAAAAGGCATACACTCCAAACGGAATGCTCAAATGGAGAATATTTAGTATAGTATTAGATATGTAAATGCATTTATAAAGACCAAGCCTAAAATGAAAATAGTCATACCAAAGGAGAAATGTTGAGTGTTAGGATAACAAAAGTAAAGTTAAGAATAAAGAGAATAGTAAAGCAAAATGTAAGCAACAAAAAGACTCATTAATCTAATATTTTAAGATTTTTAGCAAAGATATTATATCTAAAAGGCCATGAGATGTTAGTTTACTTTGGCCTCACCTAAATGCTCTTTGATTTTAGGCTCATTTTATCCAAATAGTTGTTATTTTGTGATTAGAAAGATGTAGGTTTGTTTTCTTATCATTATAACCTTTTTTTGTCTTTAGTCTTTATAAGGTGCAACAAGTTTTATATTTCATTCTTCTTTATGACATGCTTGCAATAATTTCATAATTCATTAATTAACTTATTACTTATATTTGTTTTCATTATTTAATTCTAATTTGTTATAATCAAATCACTTAACTTTTACTTTATTTCAATTAAATCACTTTATCAGTAATTTATATTAAAAGTTATAAAATTCACCCTTTAAAAATATATTTTTTTGTAATTAAATCCATTAATTATTCTTTGATCAATTAGTATTTTCATATATGAAATTATTTACTTCATTTCAAATTATACAATGTAATAATGATGGTGACGAATTTTTTGAAAAAGAAAAATTCTCTTAATGTATTTTAGTTTTCAAAATTTTCAAGTTTTAAAAAGGCATAGTTTTTTCTTAAAATTTTAGTGAATTTATAAATTATTCATATATTTAATTGTTGTCATTATCCTTGCTTTATATTATTTAGATCATAATCTCAACAATTTAAACATATTAAATATTAATTGAACAAAAATAAATATTATAAAATTAATTATATAAAAATTTATTCTTAAGAGGTAGATTTTAAAACGTTTTATCTATTTTTTAATATTAACTAACATAATAATTAAAATAAAAAGAAATTGAGTGACTTGATTTAAAGAAATTAAAGTTGAGTGATGAAAATAAAAAATAAATGAGTTTAATGATAAATATATAATTTACCAATGATGCTTGGGATAGTTATTGAGAATTTGGGTTAAACTTTATATACATGTATAAGTCAAGAATCAAACTTTCTATAGTAAACAAAAGACTTAATTTTACAAATATTTATTGTATTATTCTAAAGTGGAGTGGTTTTGTTATTAAAAAGAAAGGGCATATGATTATTGTTTGAATAATCTGTTATATGTTTTTTTATGAATGTCAATTATATGGATAATAATTTTGTATCAGTTTCCTCTATGTTAAACTATGCATTGATGTTTTACCTTTTCATTATTTGTTCTTTGAGGAACTATAATTGCATGCTATTTACATGCCAATTTTGGCAACATTCAAGTAAAAGCATTACTTGAAATAAGACAATGGTTATCACACTTAAAACAATAGATTTTGAGTATTTCAAGCCAAAACTTACATGTAAATAAGATTAACAATAACATTTCATAACTTTAATACCATATCACATGGTTGTTTGTTTATATCTTTCTTTTTAGATTACAAAGTTACATTGTTAATGAAGGTAGAGCCAAGAGGTCTTATTTGGTGTTAGCATCATTTTAAGTGCAAATTTCCATATTGATAAACCTATGTAATGTTTATTCTTTTTTTAACCAAAATTATAGGTTGATTTATTAAAAAGACTCCAAAGTTATATATATATATATATATATATATATAAAAATTCAACCAATAATTAGGCATATATATATATACAATTATGGAGAGAAAGGAAAGGGATTATAAGGTTAAAGCTTATACTAACTTTATCAATAAGACTAGTGGCATGGTAAGAGGATTAACAAACATAAAAAATCCATAAGCAATATGGTAAGTTTTATATTAGAAAAAATTTAGATTAATTAGGTCCATGATAGGGAATGTTTATTTAACCTTTAAAAATATAGGTTCATTGGTCCAACCCTTGCAATCTCGAAAGACTAAAGTAATAAACTTAATTTGAATAGTTTCTTAGATTAAAATTAAAATATTTACGTAAGTTAAAAAGCTAGTTTGTAATTTTTTTAATTTTATTTATATATTAGTTAGGAAAATCTAACTTAGTAAATTTTTTTTCCTTTTTTACTTTAATTTTTATAATTGGATTCAAAAGTTTGCCAAATTTTTTCATCTTTTCTCTTATTTGTATTAATTAATATGTCCTAAACAAAATCCTTTTTATTTGACCATATGGTAGGTTTTTAAACATTATTCATAATTGAATTAAGTATGCTTTGTCTTGCTTGATCCTAAAAAAGTTCGCACAAACAAGATCATAAGTATATTCAAATCATTTATAACTTAAGAATTGAACTCAAATTTGTTTAATAGGTCCTTTTTCTTTATTTATATATGACCGTAAACTTGGCTCTTAATATAGATATAATTATTCTCATCTTTTTTCTTATAACTAAAATTTTATTTGAAATTATTTTAATATTTTATTTTATTTTATCATTAAAAAGACAAGATAGTACTTAAATTCACCTATATTTTACTTTTTTGTCACTTTATTTTTTTATCTTGCGCATAATATTTTTTTATTTATTATGTAGTTCAATATATTCACAATTTTACGATTATACTAGAATTGACCTTATTTTCTATTATTCTTTTAATCTTATGAATTTATTTTTAAATATAATTTTTTTTGTGTGAAAATATTTATGTTTATAAGGTGATTTTCATTATTGGTTACGAGTGTGATTTTCACATGTCGTATGTCTGCATATGCTTCAGTGCTATCAAACAAAGTCTCAATCCAAGAGCAAGGCTTCCCCCGCCGTTTCGTTCGGCTCGTGGAAAATTAGTTTGCATTGCAGCTGTTAAGTAACATTAACTTTTTTGTTTTTCGCCTCGACCTTGACTTGCTACGGTCAAGCCATTTAAATTTGGATAAGAAATTATAGAAATCTACATTAGTTGGAAGCTTTCTTTGGTAGGTTGGCTCATTGGTCAGCACGGGTTATGCAGGGAACACTTACTGATAAGTCTGCACAAGAAATAACAAGAAAACAATTAATTTTTGGTGGCCCAAAATTTTTCACTTTTCTCATTGCACTATCTGTTTTTTTCTACAATACAGAGGAATGAAAGTCGGTTGGAGACTGGGCCTGGGGTATTATTTTATCAATATATATATATATATATATAAGAAGAGAAATGAATTGGTCTTTCAAGGAGGATCATGCGTCCAATTAGGATGAAACAATTAAGTTTGGTATTGTAACTTCGGCACAAAAGCTTATAAAATTAGTCTTTGATAGACAAGTAGAAGGGAGGAGAATAATGAGATGATGTAAAAGCTTGAGTTTCTTAAATGTATGCATTTTCTTTTTCTAATTAATTCTTTCAAATGAGATGGTTTTAGAATCTTTATGACTAAATGATCATGAGTTTAAATTCTATTACTCTTACATTTAATTGTGAATTAATTATAAATTCTTAATTTGTTCATACTTTAGACCTAAATGAACCTAGTTTGTTTAAACCCACATTGTTTATTCTTTCAGCCCAAGTGGGCTTTCGCGTTAAGTGGAATGGTTTCTTGACATCTTTTTTGTACGGTCATTAGCTTTGCCACTTTGCAAAGATAGTTTATTTGTCTTTAGGTCTCTTATATAAAACAAAGAAAAGTTATATAAAGAAAAAAATGAGCATTATTGCATAGACACGATTAATTTATAGGTTCTAAATACTAATTTATATTATATTATTTTAACAATCATATGTATATTTGTAATTGTATTATTAATTATGATCATATACCAAATGACTAAAAACATATAATCAATCATACAAAGTATGACCTTGCGTTTACTCACACATAAACCATCAATGGTATACAACTTTTTATATTCTTAGGCAAAAACGACAAATACAGTTGTTAATTAATTATGTGTAGAAGAAACAAAATCCAAAAATATTATTCCAAACGTGGCAATACAACCTTTGTTACATTGATCATCTTTATAACCACCTTTATATAGTATATAGTTGTATTAAGCATCCATTAACATCTTCTCATTGTTGTTTATTATAAAGAAAAAATAAGAGTAGTCAATTAATCATATTGATAAACCTCGTTCTCTTTTTATAACATTTTTTGTATTTTTAAGGAATAAAATTTCATATATATAGAACAAAAGTATTTATCATTAAAAAAGAAGAGAAAAAGAAAAAGGATGGTAAAAATTGAACAATTCTTCTTGATTAATCAATTAAACAAATAAAAAACTAAACATGTGTATATGTAATGAATATTAATTAGGTGATATTGCATTTAAGGGTTGTAAACTTTATATTTTATTGATAAATAAATTTTCTTTTCTCCTAAATTATAAAAATATCAAAAAAATTACTTTATTATTAATCATGTATAATAAATCTAAGAAAAGTTGTATTAGACAAATATTTTTTAAAATTATATTGTTAAAATCATATTAAATTGACATGTAACAATAATTTCAAATTAATTATTTTAATTTTAAATTATATATTTATTTATTATAATAAATTAAATTAATTAAAAAATATTATTATTTGTGTTAATTAATTGTATTAGTTACTTTGTTACCCTTCTCTTAATTAAAAATTTCACAAAAATGTTTGGATTAATAAATTGTTAAAATTTTGTTCATATATATATATATATATTTAAAAAATAAATATTTAAAATTTGTAACTTTTGTGGTATTTTTTTTTAATTTACGTAAATAAAAAAAGGAATGTTTGAAGTGAATAATTTTTATTTATAGAAAAATAATAAAAGAGGAAAAATTAAAGCAGTTGACTTTGTCTGCTCGCTACAAAACGCAGCACAGCAACGCACCCAATAAGCTAACAGCTACACACACTGTCTCTCATGGTTTGTTCTTGCTCGAAAGACAGACATAGGAGAGAAGAGAGAGAGAGACGGGGAGAGAGAGCGCGTAGGTACGCCATAGAAGAAGCGAAATCATGAGAGAAGAAGACATCAGCTCAGGCGGGACCATGGATCCAACTCCTGCCGCAAGGTACCCGATCTCTTCCCCCCTCCCCCCAATCCCTTTCCTTTTCTAGGGTTTTTCTTTTTTTTTTTTGTTCGCCAACTTCCGCCTCTGATTCCGTTCAGTGGATTCTCGGAAAAATTAGGGTTTCCGAATCTCATCTTTTTCGGGTTCGTTTTCTTGGTTGGTTGCTAAGAAAATTTGATTTTTGAAACGCTGCTTGTGAAAGCTGAGGAATTGCTATTTCCATGCAGTCAATTTCACTGGCTGTGCTTAACTTTACAGCTGTAATTCAATGTTTGTTGGAGGCTTTGTGTGGTGTTGGTGAAATTAATCATTTATCGGCTAGCTAGCCTGTGGGGCGGACAATGGTGAAGTGTTTTCTCATTCTCGGACGAAAATTGAAAAAACTGCAGCGGCTTTAGTTTAGTGTGAGATTGGGGTGGATGGGTTGCTGAGATTTGTACATATGGGGTAATTATGCAGTGAATGAATTATCTTCTGGGAAGGGGTCTTTGGTGGAAGTTCGAAATAATTGATGCAAAACGGGTGCATTACCACTGTTGTTTATAACTGGAAGAAATTTCCTAACTGTAAAATTTTAGTTGATACCTGATTGATGCTGAGGAAGTTGGCTTTGGTTAATGTGTTAAGCCATGACTTTTAAAAAAAAAAAAAAAAAAAACAAGAAGAAGAATTGTGAGCAGATGAGTTTGTGTAACTTTCTCCAGCCAATTATACTTTAATTTGGTTTAGTTTGTCTTTGAGAGATGGTTTGTTTTGGTTATCCTCTACGCATGTGAACTTTTTTTATTAATTAATCTAATTACATCATCAAATTGCTGCAGTTCTGCTGGGGCTTCCTCACCTGCTGTTACAACAAATGTTGGAAGTATAGAGAGGTCCAGTCATGCACACAATTCAAAAGCAGTATCTCGATCTGGTATTGGTTTGCAGACTCCATGGACTTACTTGAGCACCAGTGCCAGAGGTTCTACTCATGGGTCATCAAGACCTTCATGCAGGCCATGGGAAAGAGGGGATTTGTTGAGGCGACTGGCTACGTTTAAGCCATCAAATTGGTTTGGGAAGCCTAAGGTACTCAATGAATTGGCCTGTAGTGGTTATATGTTCATGTGTTTCTCTATTTGTATCCCTTATTGTTTTCTTTATTTGTCTTCCTTGCTTTAAAGGGGATAACAAACAAAAAACCTCCTCTGATTATGGGTTTGGCATTCAGTCATTTTTATGATAGACTTGGCACTAACACTCAATTCTCTTTTATGTGATATTTTCTCAATTTGGTAAACATCAAATGAATGCTAGGTCGGCTTCATCAAAAGTGAAAATAAAAAATGTTAGTTACTTTCTGGTTGCATACCAAGATGATCAAGCTATGAATTGGCTCTGTAGGATGTGGTAACATTTTGAAACTCCATGTAAAGCAGGCAGAAGATCTGGTTACCACCAAAGAGAAATTAGTGCCATGTCAGTAGTAGTTTCAGATTTTACTCTTTTTTTTACTGCAACCAATCTAAACCTTGTAGAATAGAGGAATCTTCAATGACGTTAAGGTGTCAACCTTATGAGAAAAGATTTCCAAGCGAAGCAAAGAAATTTTAAAGAACTGCTTGCTGAAATAGGGAATTAAATTCTCTGGTTGTATGGAAGTAAAACAAGACTATAATTTGTTATATAGAAAAGTAATCTTCACTGTGATTCAGTTGACTAAGACCTTGAGAAGAGGACTAGAGGAAAAGTGAAAAAGCGATTTAAACTTGAAATACAACACATCATACGAATTCTCACTGCTTGTTTAATTTTGAAATGTTAAAGTGCTTTCCTCTGCAGTAGTATGCTTGACACAATCTTGAGTAACTGAACTGTAGATTTTCCAATATTTTTGCAGGTAGCTAATTCATTGGCATGTGCTCAAAGAGGTTGGATGAATATTGATGTTGATAAAATTGTGTGTGAATCATGTGGTGCATGCCTGAGTTTTGTTTCTTTACCATCCTGGACTGCAGCTGAAGGTTGGCCACTGAAATTATTGCCTCTCTCTGTCTCTCTCTCTCTCTCTCTCTCTCAATATTATCTTATATGTGACACTCAAAAGAATGGAGTGTGGGCTTCTTTTACTGAGGCGCTTGCTATGACATACTTAGCAATAAGTAGATGGGCATGTGAATTGCCTGGGGGAAGAGTTAGAAATTTAGCTAAGTAGAGGAAGTACATTGCTCATCGAGCACCATAAATGCAGGAACATTGCCAGCAGGAAAATACAATGTTCCTGTATTTATGGTGCACCATAATAAGACAAGAAATTACAATGCTTGTCAAGCACCATAAATACAGGAACATTGCCAGCAAGAAAATACAATATTCCTATATTTATGGTGCTTGATGGCCATTGTATTTTCTTGCCACATTTTGACTGTATTAATAGTAATTGTACTTGTTGCTGCATACTTTACTTCCTCCTTTTACTGACAAGGATAATATGATTCTTCACTAGTTATTAGATCAACTCTGTTTGAAGCACTGATTAAACTTCTTATTTGTTTGGGGGTTTTTTGTGGCTGAAGTTGAAAATGCCGGTGAAGCCTTTGGCAAGCAGCTGGTTATTGGCCACAAAGCCGGGTGCTCTTGGAGGGGAAACAGCTGTCCTGAAAGTTTGGTTCAGTTTCCTCCAACTCCACAATCCGCCCTAATTGCAGGATATAAAGACAGATGTGATGGACTTCTGCAATTTCAGTTTCTTCCTATCATTGCTGCATCTGCAGTTGAGCAGATGGGGGTCACCAGGGGTCCACAGATTGATCGCTTTCTGTCCCAGTCACAGAATTTCACTTCTGGGGAAGGAGACTTCAAGTCAGAGGGCATGCCAGAACTTGAAGCCTCTCGAGATCATGCAATATGCTTATATTCTCGCGTAAAATATTTTGATACTATTTTTGTTGCTGGTAATTCAATAACCCGTTCAACACACAGTAATTATTCTGCTTGATATCATGATTTTCTTGAGCAGGCCCAAAAACTTGTAAGTCTCTGTGGGTGGGAACCAAGATGGCTGCCAAATATTCAGGACTATGAAGAGCACTCTGCTCAATCAGCTCGGAATGGGTGCTCATTTGGTCCTGCCCGAGCCCAGGTCCATCTTTCACATGACCCTGTACCAAGCACAAAAGCACATTCTGCTTCAGGCAAGAAAGAGAAAAATAAAATGCTAGTTGTCGAGTCTACTGGCGACTTCAGGTCACCTTTACTGGATTGTAGCTTATGCGGTGCTACTGTTAGAATAATGGATTTCTCAACTGTTCCTCGACCTGCTCGCTTTACTACCCACAACATTGATATTCCTGATACAAGCAAAAAAATGGCATTGGCTCGTGGAGTTAGTGCAGCCAGTGGAATCAGTGGTTGGGTTGCTGCTGATGATACAGAGAAGGAACAGACTGAAGACCGGGATGAAGTAGCAACAACAGATGAGGGTAAATCACTTCCAAACGCAGAAGTCGATTTGAATCTCACAATGGCAGGGGCATTATCTTTTACTCAGGTGGATAGAATACCAGTCCCTGCAAATAGTCATAATGTGGACATGGGGAGGGATTTAATGATTGGTCAGCCTTCTGGCAGTGAGGTTGGTGATCGTGCAGCTTCATATGAGTCTAGAGGACCTAGTTCACGTAAGCGGAGCTTGGAAGTAGGTGGCAGTTCATGTGACAAGCCAAACTTGATGGTGCAGCCAGCTGACAGTGTTGAGGGAACTGTCATCGACCGTGATGGTGATGAAGTCACAGATGGGAGACAATTTTCAGCTGGGCCTTCAAAACGTGCTCGAGAATCTGATTTTTTTGACTCATATTGTTCTCCATATCGGAGAGATTCATCTGGAGCTGGTCCTAGTCATTCAGCGGGTCTTGAAATTTGTGCTGATGGAAACAGAGTTTCTTCATTTCATCAAGGAAGTGATCAAGTGGTAGGAATCTTTTCAGCTAGAGATTCTACCCGTGCATCATCTGTTATTGCAATGGATACAGTCTGTCATGATGCAGATGATGACTCTATGGAAAGTGTTGAAAATTACCCTGCAGACGTTGATGATCTTCATTTCCCTTCCTCCAATGTCTATGGTAATCTGGACATGAATGAGACATCAGAACTAAATTATAGCAATCAAGCCCAGCAAAGCATCTGCTTACGTGCTGATGCTGAAGTAGCTCTTGGGGAAATGGGTGTCAGTAGTACAAATGATGGAGAAGCAATTTTCAATGCAGAAACAGTGACTGCTCAGGCTCGGGATGGGTTTAGCTTTGGGATTAGTGGAGGAAGCGTTGGTATGTGTGCTAGTCATGAGGCTGAAATTCATGGTGCTGATGTTTCTGTCCATAGAACAGACAGTGTAGTTGGTGATGTGGAGCCGAGAATAGAAGATGCTGAAAATCAAGGTCAGACTGGTGAATCTGCCCCTGATCCTGGGTTAATGGATGAGATCATCCCTGATGAAGTAAACACAGACGATCGTCATGGTGATAGCCAGGAGATGTTGTCTCAATCTTTGGAAAGGGCTGATAGTGGCTCAAAGGTAGATGGTTCGGCAAAAGCTGAATCTGTTGAGAGTGGTGAAAAGGCAAGTCTGAGCTGCAAGCTAGGCATGGGTAGCAGTGCCCATCCTTCTCATTCTTGTAATGCAAATATTTATTCTGGCTATGAAACGGCCAATAAAGAGGTCACCAAGGCTGGAAAATCGTCATCTACTAACAATTGTTTGCGCTTAGAGTCAGATTATGCGGTTGCCAATGGGATAGGTATGGTCTCTCATTGTGCGTGGTTTCTCGGCTATAATGCATGACCACCATTTCATTTCCTTCTAGCTTTATACTGGAAATACCCCTCCTTTAAGATGATTGTCATGAAATTAGTTGATTTCCTTTTTGCCCTTTTTGGTTTTTTTTTTTTTTTATTTTTTGGAAGCAGGGGGGGAGCTCTTAAATGCTATAGTGCTTGGAATATAAATGGTTTGACTTCAAGATCCCCACGTTCTGTAATTTACATTTTGAATGTCGTGATTCTGAATGTCTTATCAACATGCTCATGCCCCACATTATGGTCATTAAAACTCTTTGGAATCTTTACTGAATTTTGATTGGTTATGGCTTACGGGCGAGGAATTTTCCAGTGATTGGTAGCTTGTGATGTGTTGTAATGATAAAGGCAATAACATTGTGTTGCAATACAAAACAGATGGAGGGGACTGCATCATGCTGTTAGCTAGAATCATGACCAAAGAAGCTAAGATTTTGTATCTTGTTGACTGAATTTAGTGGCATTGGTACATTTGTATACTTCAGCATCTTTGAAATTTGGCTTTGGGCTTTGGGCTAGGTGCAGAGGGATTGGTGGGAGGGAGGAAGAAAGAAAATATGCTTGATCATTCAGTTGATTAAGCCAGTGAATCAGTTTATGAAGGTGGAAGTAAGAATTCTTTCTAGCACCAAAAACTGTAGTCCTGTTTGGTTTTTGCAAGTGCTTCTGTTTTTTTTTTTTTTTTATCCTCCTGAGCTATGGACCAGCCTTATTCCTTGGGGACACATAACTTTGAACTCTTTGTTGATTTTTTTTGGTCCATTAGGAGATACGTTGGGCTTGAGCTGAACAGGGACTATTCTCCTCCATAAAATAAATCCCACACCCCCTCTCAACCTTTGAACTTGAGACCTTCAAGGTGGATTTCTAGGCTCTTAACCATTGAGTTGTCCTCTTGGGGACTACTTGTTGAATGTTAGTGCTTGGTCCATGTTTCTTATTTCCTTGATTTATGTACTGCTTTGCTTTTTTTGTTTTTAAAAAGACATCTGATTTTTCCCCCATTGTGTAACATTTAGGAGAAGCTAACTACTGTCAAAGCATTTTTCTTTTCACAATCTAAAGGTTAGAATTTGTTGCTTGTCAAGAATCCTTTCTTTGTGTATGCGTGTGTGTTTCTCACTCCTTAAACACTCATTTATTTGTTTCATCCTCATTTGTTTATTTCACTTTTCCGTTTCCATAGCCCCTGTTTTGATGAATTTCTCATGCTGCTCTGATTCTCAGGGCCTCCAAAGGGTGAAAGCAACTATGAAGAACCTATAGAGTTTGATCCAATCATTCATCACAATCAGTTCTGTCCATGGGTGAATGGAAATGTGGCTGCTGCTGGCTGTAATAGTCGTGCTTCTGGCAGCAGTGCTGATGCCAATGCCCTTTGCGGTTGGCAGGTGACATTGGATGCACTGGATATGTTACGATCGCTGGGGCATATTCCTATTCAGACAGTCCAGTCTGAGTCAGCAGCCTCCATGTCTAAGGTCATAACTTCTACCACCCTGATGTCTTGAGTGAACTTCTTTGAGCTGGAAATGAATATTCCTTCTAATTTGCTGTGAGGCTTTTTAAGCAACTTGGTTTTTGCCTCAATTTCTTCCATGGTCATCACTTGATGCACAATTCTTAAAATATGGGAATGGGGAAATTGGTAGCTTGATGTAGTGGGTACTGCCCAGTGCTTGATGCCAAATCCAATTCCTGTTTTCCATTACTTGAAATTCTTTCTTACTTAACGTGCAGAGGGTTATGTTACTATGTTTATGTAATACAATTGTCCAACACTTCCAAGTATATCTTTGTGAAGAAAATTTTACTGTTTTCTTTGTTCACATGCCTTTCTTCTCTAACCACTGATTCAGCTTATTTGACGCCTAAGTTTCTTGCCTGGTACGCAATTACAGAGGTAGTCATGTCTTGGGCAGTTACAGAATCTTTTACTACCTGAAAAATGTTTGCTGATAAAGTCAAAGGATGAAATCTGGAGCTGTTTGTTGTTTACAATGAATTTACTGTAAAGATATTAGCTATCAGGTCTGACAACATATCCCTATCCTTCTCCACTATCTCAAACAAATACAAGGAAAAGTTAATTTTGTGACACAGTATAACTCATCATATATGTGTCTGTGTGTCTCTTCGTGTCTTTCTTTCTTTTTTTGTCCTGTTTGTGCCTTCTCTGCTTTTTCTTATGCTTTTATGCTTTTGAATTTAAGGAGTTCCTTTATGTCCACTTATCCTTTGTTTCTTGGCATTCATGTTGACTTGAATTTACTTTTGTAGGATGATAACCAGACTCCTGGTCAAAAGCTCGTTCAACAGCATTCTATGACCAAAAGCTGTGGACAGAATTAAGACTCGACGTGAATAGAAAGGTACTTGCATATGCTGATAAGTAGATGAGTTGGACTAAGCTAAATTGATCATTCACCTTCAAGTATCACCATCCACTAGAGAAAAGAATATTGGAATTTGTCACAGGACTAAATTTACTGCATATTTTTCTGCCTGTGGTGGCAGTTCCCTTCTACATTTAGCAACACTAACATACACTCTGCTGCAACCGTTTGTAATTGAAAGCATCAATGCAAAACACAAGCAGGAATCACTTCCCAATCATCACTATTCCCACAAAGGAGTTTGTCTAAGAATCTATGTTCCAACTTATCCTTGTCTGATCCTAGATATGTCCAATGTAGCCTACAAAAAGACCTATGGCAATCAGTCATGGACAGTGCTTTCATTGCCGATACTCTCTGTGTTTGACAATCCTCCCCTTCCTTCTTAGGAATCCCAACTACCATATAATCTCCGGACTTAGGTTAGAAATCATGCATTGGCAGCTGTGGTTTCTCTGCTAGCAACTGCTGGGCAAACCAGCAATTCTGAAACTGCTTCTGCCATCTTTGTAGGCAAGTCTATGTTGCCAATTCATGTGGTACTTTCTTTATGCTTGATTTGGCAGAGTGTGTCCCACAATATTTTTTTCCAAGGCAACATAACCAGTGCTTACTGATACAACCACCTCATGGGCCCAACCAAGTAAAGCATCACCAACGGAAAACCTGGCTTGGCTGTGCCCAACACCAACATGACTTTGCCAACATTTGCTACTTGCCCACCAGCAGGTCCAAAGATCCATTTAGTCTCTAGCCGACTGATGTTCCTTTGCCCTCATATTAAGCTCATTACTGCCCCTTGATGTCACGTAGTTCCAGTGTTGCCTCATGCATGCGCATACCAGCTGCACCTGGCTGCCAAGGGCCCTTCTGGCTGGTATTGATGAAGAATAAGGAAGCTATTTTAAGATCTTATAAAGATATGTATCTGGAAAATTATCTTACTAACTAGGAGTTATTGTTAGTATATTGCTAGGTACACACAAATAGCCCATAAAACCAAAACGAGAATCCACTTGTAAATCCAGATCAATTGCCAATTTTGAATATCATGAAACAACCTATCCATGAAAATACGCTGGGGCCTATAAAAGGGAAATAAAGACAAAAGAAATCCATCAATTAGCCCCTTACTTTTGGTCTTCCTAGGTGTAAGGGGAGAAAGTTGAATGAAACTCATTATTTTATGTTTTATGAAGAGAATGAATCTTTTTATCAAACATAAACAAATGGGTTGGATCACCTGAGGGAATGATGTAGAAGATCTAAAACAAAAACAAACAAAAAAAAAAAAAGAGGTATTTGCTAGCAACAACATAATGGGGCCAGTCAATCATTATGGATTGACTGAAATCTGATTCAAATCATAACACTCACATCCTGCCTGTCCTTGTTGCAAGGTCAATTAGGCCTCTGCTGCAGGGCTGATTTACCTTGCTGGTCATTGGTATCACTGGTAATTTACTTCCTTTGGGAATAATACCTTTCTCGAGCTCCAGGTCTGTCATGAGCATGGATGCGTGGTGCCATTCTCATGCCAATATAATTATGGTTAACAGCTTTCTGGAAAGCCTAATTCTGGAATATTTGTCTTTCATGATTATTTGCATTTTTGAGCCTGCTGCTCTCCCTGGCCTCTCCCTCCTCAGAAAAAAAAAAAAAAAATCTATGCTTTGATTCCCCGCTCTCGCTCTCTCCAAGTCGAGGGTGCATGGTAGTGATTTCTTAATGAGCTAATTTTTTGTTCATTTAGTTTTTGCTCTTGGATGGATTGCATTGACTCATTCTATGTTCAGTAACTATATGTGGAGGAATAGATACAAATAATTTGAGTTTGTAACACGAGTTTTCTTGTACGTTGTATAACAACATGAGCAAAAGAAGAAAAGGTTAAGAGGATCTCTTAGAGACTCAATTGGTTGGTTCCCATCGTTCCTAGTTTGATGCTTTGCCAAAGATGCTGGGTACCCCTCTGTCAATCCTCTCCGATATACGTAAAAGAAATTCATTTTTGGGTCAAGGAAAAAGAAAGAGAAACAACGGTGTGAATAAAATAAGTAGACTTGTTGACTCCAGTTTGCCTTTGTTTATGATTATCATTGAAATGCAATAAAGTATCTGTGATTATGACCTGAGAAATTTTTGGGCAATGTTTCAGGATCTGAAACTGCATCCATAACAGAGATAACTTGGCAAAATTGTTTGCCATCTGCTGCTGTTGAAAGTTATGGCAGTCTAATGTTATTTTACTCCCCATTTCGCCTTTTTGCATTTATAGCCGGTTAATCATACTGTTATGCTGGTTTTAGACAGCTTATCATACATTTTTACTTGAATTTGTTACTATGGACAATCTGACCCTGAATTGTATTTGACAATTTAGTTTTTTTTTTTCATGTCTTGTGTTTTTATGTCGAAGAGGATATTGCTGTGCTGCAAAGCATAAATAAGAGCACTTTAGCACAAATTGTATCTGTCGATTCCTGCCGTGGCACAAGTGTATGATGTACTCTGCTCTTTTTCTTTCTTCAGAGCCTGTTACATTGTCTTTGCTTGCTCTTTTTCTTTCTTCAGAGCCTGTTTCATTGTCTTTGCTTCTCTTAGGGAGTAAGAACCTGGATGCTGACTTTAGTGCTTTATCTTCAGAGCTGGCAATGGTATTATGCTATTACAAGGTGGTTTTAGGGTTGAAAATATCTCAAAAATCATTTCTATTTAATATCAATGAATCATATTCTCTCGGCAGCCGTAGCATTTTGCTTTTCTTTTTTCTTTTTTTTTTTACTTTTTCATTTTGTATGATGATGAAGAGAAGCTCGGCCCGCAACCCCTTGGGGCTCGGACCGATAAACCCTGGGCCTGTGTACTGCCTTCAACCTCCCCCGGCGAATAATCACAAGGCAAGGGATCATGTTGTCTGCCTCTCTCTCTCCCTCTCTGTCTCTCTCTCTCTCTCTCGCTCTCTACGTGCATATATTGGGATTGCCAATAGAATTCTGCCAATGAAATAGAATTTCACGAAACAAATGATAACGATAAAGTGAGTGGACACTGTAATCTACATACGGCCAATGAAATCTAGTCAATGTGCCCATGTGTCATTTCCACTGCTCTTCTCTCACTGGGGGGATAAAATTCGGGGCAACAGCCTCTCTCTCTCTCTCTCTCTCTGAGATTCCAAGCAAAATGTCAGCTGCGGCAGCTACAGCAATTCACTCTTCATTCTGCATTGCTTCCAAGAAACCAGCATCACCCCCAAGTCCAACAACTGATTGCCATAGACCAAACTCCCGGTCTTCAGCTAAGCCCAGAAGTCTCCTCCATGATCACCCACTGTACATACCGGTCCACAAACACATCTCCTACCAAATCAAGGAAAAGGTCTTGTGCCTTGAAATCATGGGTGTTGACTCCGGCAAAGCATTTTCCCAGAACCCTTCTTTACGCACAGCCTCTCTCAACTCCTTTCATTCCATCATCGCCTTTCTTCAATCCAAAGGTATCCACCACAAGGACTTCCCCAGGATCTTAGGCATGTGTCCAACGGTCCTCACCTCTGATATCAAAACTGAATTGAACCCAGTTTTCAACTTCCTATCCCAAGACCTAAAAGTTCCAGAAACTAACTTTAGAAGGGTCATCAACAAGTGCCCAAGAGTGCTGGTTTCCAGTGTCAGAGACCAGCTCAAACCATGTTTGTTTTATCTTCAAAGGCTGGGGTTCAAAGACTTGTATGCATTGGCCTACCAAGATCCAATCTTGCTGGTATCTAGTGTGGAAAAGACCTTGATTCCCAAGTTGAAGTACTTGGAGAGTGTGGGGTTTTCAAGGAATGAAACTCTGGGTATGGTTCTGAGGTGCCCATCATTGTTTACATTCAGCATTGACAACAATTACAAGCCAAAGTTTGATTATTTTGTTGGGGCTATGAAGGGGAAGTTAGAGGAGTTGAAGGATTTCCCCCAATATTTTGCTTTTAGTTTGGAAAAGAGGATTAAGCCGAGGCATGTGGAGCTTGTGCGGAATGGGGCTATGTTGCCTTTGCCAATGATGCTTAAGAGCACCGATGAAGAATTTGGGGAGTTGATAAGGCGAGGGGGCGGATAAGATTGTTGATTTTTTTTTTTTTCCCTCTTATGTCCTCTAGTTGACTTTCTTAATCAACATTCATTGTTATTGCAAATTTAAATACTTATAAAACATCATTTGATTCATTTATATTTTTTGAACGGACTACACTAAATAGATACATTTTTTAGCAAAAATAGATAAATATAGCGTAATTTATATTAAATAGAATGATATTTAATATCACATGAAAAATGTTTAATATAAGATAAATTTTACATAAAATTTTATTTTATTTCTGTATAATCCTATTATAAGTAATACAAAATGTTATAAATGTGATATAACCATATTATGTTTTTTAGAAAGTATGTCTATTTAATTTTTTTTAATTCGAATTTCTTAAGAGAATAATTCTTCTAAAGTGTATGTTACGCATCGATATCTACTAAATGTAAGATTATAACCATTTGATGCATATGGTTATGCTTTAAAAAAAAAAAAAAAAAAACTTGTATACCTATAACATTTTCCAAATTTTTTGGAAATCTGGTTCCATTCCATTACTGAATGTTTGCAAATAAAACACCAAATACATCGTATTCTTTCATCCCTCTTCCGTGGGCGAGGCTTCAGGGCATGTTTATTGGTACAATAGTTTTGGGGTCTTTGGTGGTGAATTAATCTTGTGGTGCCTATGTCGTAAGTTTTGCAATGCCAACAATTATGCAAACAAAATGTATTAACTTTGACATTAAAAGTCATAGTTTTATATATATATATATATATAACGAGAAATTTCTTTTTGGCAAAATTCGAGTTAATAATATAATTCTCATCCTCATATTTTTATTTAAAGCATGAAATATACTTTAAGGATAGGCAGCCTAACCTTTTCCGAAAAATTAAAAGCCAGAAATTTTATTATTCTTTTTAAAAGAAAAGAATATTGCACACTCAGAAATTTTACCGATAACCACAAGACACATTTTAACACACCCGGAAATCTAATAGAAGGCAACTTGAATTGAGTTTAAACAACGTCACAAAGAATTAAAAGCCCGTGTAATCCGATTCATAAATGAGTTTTTTTTTGTTTTTTTAACACAATAATAGTCAATAATTAACTATTAGATATTAGAAGAAAATGAAGCGGCATGCTCAAAGATATTGCAAAAAGTGTAGAGTGTCTCAAATTTCAGAGATTTGAGAAAGGTGAAAGGCAACTCTTAACCTCTATTTTAGAAAAAAAAAAAAAAAAAACTTTAAAGCGTCCACCCAAGATAGTCTTAGGGGCTAGAAATAAGTTTGTTGGACCTTGTAATTCAATCTAGCTGAATGAATGAGGGGACGATGTTCATAATCAAGCAAATTTTAATTTTACAGCGATCTTTTTATTTTTTTTTACTTTGAAGTAAATAAACTCTGTACTTTGCACACTTGGACATTCTATATAGGATGACAAAAGTTATATAATCATATGTATACGCAACATTATAGATATGTGATTTTTATGTTTTTTTTTTTTTTTGAGAAATAATTTAGTTATAATTTTATGCTATATAATAAATACAATTTATTTAAAATAATATATATATATTGTATGAGATATAAATAAATTATATTTAAAAAATAAATAAATATGACAAATAATATTATAAATATAAATAAATTAAAAACACTTGTTAAATGTATAAGTAATAGTAATAATTATGATCTCGGGGCCTTACTTTTCCATGGAATAAAAGCGATGTGTTTTTTTCTTTTTTTCTTTTTTTTTTTTATAATTATGAACTCAGATCCTTACTTATCCGTGGAATAAAAGGGTTGTGTTTCTTTATTTTCTTTATTTTTTTTTTTTTTTTTTTTAATTTTGTTTTTTGATGGAAACGAATGGCTAATTAATTAATATAACTGAAAAGTAGAAAGGTCAAGAAGTGGCTGAGCTTCGACGTCGTCATTACAGAACTCCGCCGCCGCCTACCTCATTATTAAACTTCACAAACTCTTAAACCCAGACGTGAAAATACTAAAAAGTCCGGTTTTCATTCTACCTATTGTGACAATGTCTGTCCTCAACGTTTGACTTGTCTCCGTCTCTCTCTCTCTCTCTCTCTCTCTCTCTCTCTCTCTCTGACTGAACCGCCCCCTTCTGCATGCTTTCTCTCTCTAGGAAAGCTGCTTCGTTCTCTTCTCTTTGGGAATCAATCAGCGGTAGAAGGACAGAAAACATGTTAATCTCTCGTGGGTTGTCCTGGTTTTCTAGGACTACGCGAAGTAGCGGCGGTGGCGTTTTCTGTTTCCGTTGTCTTCTGTCTCAACGGACGGACGGGTTTTCCCTCTTCGCCAATTCCCATACTCTCGGAGACTCTACTCCCAAGGTAATCGTCAATGATTCTCCCAACCCCATTCGTAAAAAGGATCAATCTTTTATGGTTTTTGGGTTGTTTGGTTCCCGAGAAAATAGAAGGGAAAAATACCCACGTGAGAATAAGGGTGTTTTGAAGGGGGGTGGGGGGGTTTCACTGTTGTTGTTGGGTTTGGCTGTTTAGTCACTTTGGGTGGTTTGATTACGTCACCTCTTTTTATAGTTCAAAGATAAAAGAAAAATAAAAGAGAAGAAAGAAAAGCAAAGGCATTTAGAGTTGTTGACTTGAATTGAAAAAAAAGAGAGAGTTGGAGTTACTGACTGGAAATTGAGACCATTGTCAAAGCATGGCTTACTAACAAAGTGCCGATTTTGTGATGGGGTGTGCTTGTTGTGGTGGCTGGCTGAATTGCGTAATGGTTCTGTATGGGTTGCATACTTGCATTGGGGAACGAAATTAACAGCATGGCGGATGAGTGACTAGTCAGATTCTGGGCCGCTTCATGAACTTTGAAATAGAGGAAGATATCAATTCAAGTCCTGTATCATTTAGTTTGGTGCTAATGGCAAATTACTTCTAAATGTTACCTACAGGTGGTAGGTGAATGATAGTTGAGTAGCAGTTAGACTGTTATAGAAGTAGAAGGGTGCCTGTTTAAGTTAGTTATTTAATTGGCACAAGTGTTTGTGGGTGTAACTGAATTGTTGGACTGATTTACAGTGTAATTATGTTGCTTGTAAAATTTTCTTTGTGTATTTAGGAAGAAGTTTTTGGGAACTTAGTTAAGATGAGGCATCTTCTGATTGAAAATTGAAAAACAGAAAAAGGAATGAAAAACATTTTCAAAGTATGTACCAGGCTAATCATCAAAGAATTGGAGCTTGTTTCAATGTTGCTAAAGATGTGGAAATGTATAAAGAGACATAAAGTCTTGATCTGATTCTCTTCTTAACTAAAAAGTTTCAGTGTTAAAGAACTGCATCTAGATCTAGAACTTTGGCTTCCCTTTTACTTTGAGTGGTGGTATTGGTTTTTCTTCTCTATCTGTTTGCTGCATTTATAAATTGCCTGTTATTTTTTCTGGTGATTAGTAGGTTTTAGGTTTCAGAGAAGTTTATTCCTGGAGTTTACCTACGTCGGATGTCTTTAGACGTCAAATTCATCACCAGAGCAGTTCCTTGGTTGAGGTTAGCTGTATCATTCTCATCTAATTGCATTATCTATTTGCTTCGTAGTCATTAATGACACATAATTTCCCCAGAGGACTTTGCTTTGGAATATTTATTCCTCTCTTAAATAGTTTAGATCTAATATGTGAATGCTTGATCAAGATTACAAGTATTGTTGAATATTTGTGCATTTGTGAACTCTATGACTCTCGGTCTTGGTTTTCATGATGAATTTGAAATTAGAATAAGATTGTTTTATAGACAACCACCACACTACTTATTCAACTTCCTACTTCCATTCCTTTTGTCCCTTGCTTTCCATGGATCAAGCACATCCCTTTAATTTTCATTTAATTATATACAGAAAACATAAATTCTTTTCCCTGTTATCTAAAACCTTAATTCCTGAAGATTGAAGCCCTTGCCCATCACAAAAGGACCAATAGACGTTGTTACTCAAATGTGCTCTACATTATTCTCTGACTCTCTCTCTCCTAAAGGTTATTAAATACCATTCTAATCTCTCTCATGTATCATATTTTCCCCTTTAGTTTCCTTCTTTAAGCAATACTTGAATTACTGTTGAGGTGGGGAAATTTTGTTTTGCAGGAACAGCTTGACCCATTTTCACTTGTTGCTGATGAACTATCACTTTTAGCTAATAGATTGCGATCCATGGTAGTTGCTGAGGTACCTAATTGCTCTTTCTGCATTCTTCTGTAAGAGTTCTGCATGCATGATGGGAGGATCAAAACTTTTTTAAGTGAACATATTCATGGCTTGATGTCAATTTCATCTAGGTCCCCAAACTTGCCTCAGCTGCAGAGTATTTTTTCAAGGTGGGAGTGGAAGGGAAGAGATTTCGCCCCACGGTAACTAATTTGTTTATTAATAAGTTTTCTGTCCATTTGGGTTTTCTTAGACTTATGAGCTTTAACAATCTACATTTTAGTGTTCTTCTTTATAACAACCACTCTATATGATGAAGCTATTGGTCCTGTTGTAAAAGAATATCAGGTCACTGATATGACAAAAGGCTTAGGACATATTATGTCTTGGTGCAACCTTCAGGCTTAGTGACTGAAACTGGCACCATCACTTTGTTAACTAGAAACTTGCCTTATGTTTGGAATAACTACTGGTAAACTTAATCATTTTTGGTGTCCCGTGTGGTCATTTTTCCCGAGTGTCTGGCCTTGGAACTTTCCATAAGTGCATTTTTTTTGGAATTTGGGAAAGTCCATAAGAATCACTTGCTGAGATTTGAGAATGGAAACATATCTTCGTTAGGTCTGATGACTGAACATGGTTTGAAACCACAATATGTCGTTACTTTTTCTGTTAAAGTCTTCTATGCCCTGTCATTGTCTCGTTGTAGGTTCTCCCTTTGTTTGTATAGAGCATATGCCAGTCAATGTTATCTTTTTGTTTTACCTGGCTCTTGCCATTTTTCTCTTCTTTTCTCGATGAGGAATGGGGGACCTCTGTTTTGTGCAGGTTTTGTTGCTGATGGCAACAGCTTTAAACGTTCACCTTCCTGAACCAGCAGTTACTGTACAAGATACTCTGCCAACAGAACTACGTTCAAAACAGCAATGCATAGCTGAGATTACTGAGATGATCCATGTCAGTCTCTTGTAGTTCTGTACCTTTTGATTTGGCAAATGGTTGCTCAGTTCACATATTTATGTTTATCTCAGGAGCTCTTTTTTCTTTGAGACTAATTAACTGTTCCTTTTTTTAGGTGGCAAGTCTTCTCCATGATGATGTGTTGGATGATGCTAACACTAGGCGTGGTATGGGCTCATTGAATTTTGTAATGGGAAATAAGGTACTGAAACCATACATTCTCTTTTCCCAAATAAATTGTTGATCCTTTAATCTTTCTGAAATTCATGAAACAGTTTTTCTTGGGATATCTGAGCTCTCTATTTTCACTCTGTTTTATTTAATCACCATTATTGTCCAAATATGGATATGAAAATTTTCCAACTGTAGCTTGTGCTTTTCTACTTTACATTTTCCAGGATTTAGGTTATGCAGCTCACTCTGGCTTGTAACTTATTTGTATGATGTTGCACATGACTGCTACATCCCTGTTTACCAAATCTGTATGATGCAGTAAGAAGATATGAAACAGTGTCTTTGTATTGAGATCCCAAATATTTGAGATATTCATGGTAAAATTAGTAAGACACAAAGTATTGATAGTTAAGCTTTTGATAGTATATCATGATTCAGAAATATTTTTAAGATGCCCTAAAGTCTCCTTTATGGCTCATGCACCAAAAATAGTTGTTTTCTTGCTCTGTCCTGCATATACCTTGGCCTTGATGGATATGTGATATCTCAGCCATATATTGATCATGGTAATGAGCATCACTGTCAGGGACACTGCAATTTAATAGCATCTTTTTGAAGAAAAATTCCCTCTGGCATCTTTTGTGTCTGGTTGAGAGAATGGAATCATTTCCTTAGGGTCTTTTTCTTGTTCCTTGTCTCTCGACTCATATTGCAGGTAGCAGTGCTAGCTGGAGACTTTCTACTTTCACGAGCTTGTGTAGCCCTTGCTGCACTGAAGAACACAGAGGTTTGCATGCTTCTCATACTTACAATCTGGTTATGCCAGTCCATATTTAGCAAGAGATCATGATCAATGTTGGCTCTTAGTGGGAACCTTTCCAGCTCCTCAGAATCATTCTCTTAAATTACCACGTAATGTATTAATTTATAATGGAAAAATGTGGTGAAAGAAATAGCAATGTCTAGCTTGATGGGTTCCCCAAGTTTAAGCTTGAATTGAAACCAGCTGATTATCATCCTTTTCAGCTCATGCAACTTTTGTTATCATTGTTTCATGTCTTCCAATTCCTTTACAACGTTTGTATCCATAGAACTAGTAATTGGAGTCTGCAACTTCTATCCTAGTCTGTAGGTGACTCAGAATTTTTTAGTTTTCAAATTCTGGAATTTTGAACTTCCTCTGCCACTCTTTTTTCTGTTTTTGGGGTTGGGGGGAGGATTTGATGGGGGAGGGAACAAGTGCTTATGTAACACATTCTTTATTCCTTAATATCTGTATTGTCATATGCTTTGTTTGAGACCTTTTCTTTACAATCTTGTGGCTTTAGGTTGTTTCATTGCTGGCAACAGTTGTAGAGCATCTTGTGACAGGTGAAACCATGCAGATGACTAGTACCTCTGAACAACGTTGTAGGTAAGCAGTCTGCTTCTATTTCCATATACAAATGGCTGGGCAATGGTGATGTCTTGAGCTGGGTAACTGATAGCCTATGGAGGAGCATCATTTACTTAGCCCATGTGATTTTGCATATCCTTGTTAGCATATTATTGGCATTACAGCGATGCCTTTTGTTTTCAATGTCACCTCTTTGGCTATTAGTGGATTGACTGAACCTGCTTCTTTTCTTTCTTTTCTCTGGCAGCATGGACTACTATATGGAAAAGACATACTACAAGACTGCATCTTTGATTTCCAACAGCTGCAAGGCAATTGCACTCCTTGCTGGCCAAACAACAGAAGTTGCAATGCTGGCATTTGAATATGGCAAAAATCTGGTTTGTATTTTGTTCCCTTTGCATGTTTGTTAGTCCAAATGGCAAGATATGTAGTGGCCATTCTGGAAGTTTATGTTTACATTTTATGAACTAGCAAAACTTAGATATGATGATCTTTTGGTTGTAGTTTATTTGCAATTACATGAAGGCATCAAAAGCAAGTGATGAAATGGTTTCTTGATGTACCAATCATACAAGTAAAATCATGGTGTAAAATGATGATAAATACTAAGGAAACACTTGCAGATGTTTGCCTGTTTCACATCATATTATCTTGCTCTGTTCTTGTCAATGTGTTAGATATTATTGGTTTTGTTATTTTTTTTTAACTGTGTTGAACAATTTGAGAGGTGTGGTTGCTTGGTTTTCACCACAATTATTGTATTTTGCTGGCTGCCCATACTCCCATCTAGACCTTTCTGTTTAAAATTTTTCACCATTGTAACAGTAATGCACATACTGTTTCCTTTTGCAGGGCTTGGCATTTCAGCTGATAGATGATGTCCTTGATTTCACAGGGACGTCCACTTCCCTAGGGAAGGGTGCATTATCAGACATACGCCATGTATTCATCTTTACATATGTTACTGGAGTTGTTAAACATTTGTATATCTTCTTTGGTTGTTAGATTTACTATAATTTCACTGAATATTTTGCTTTGTTTTTCGTGGAATATATGCATTTGCACAATAACTCATTAGATTCGTGGCATCTGAATATATATGAGATATATGCACTTTACAAACCAACCTCCCCCTGTCCAAAAGAGAAAAAAAAAAGTCTACCCACCCAATTATGAATGAACTAGGAAATCACATTCTCATTATAGAATAGACAGACATGTATTATTGGATAAAAATTAAAATCTGTTCACTTATTATGGATATATGAAGTTATTAGTGTTGACAAGTAGACAATCCTTTCGCTGAAAGCTGCTATTCCTGATCAGTTGATGATGTAAACACTCAATAAATTGCTTTTACTGGCTTTTTTTTTTTTATTGTCTTTCAAAAGCTAATCTCATCTATTTTCTGCATATGGTTACAATTTGTCTTCTATCCCTGTCATTTGTGTTGGCTTCTTTATAGTCTACTTGAGATACATGTGGACTTGTCTTGTTTGGTCATAATCACACGTTCAGAAATATGAAATGATTGTTGCAGGGCATCATAACAGCTCCAATATTATTTGCAATGGAGGAGTTCCCTCAGTTGCATTCAGTTGTTGACCGGGGCTTTGACGACCCTGGAAATATTGAAATTGTAAGTTCCATTACATTACTCTGAATACAACTTTGGAGGTGTCGATTTTCTTATCTTGGTTGCAGTAATCTATCATAACTTTGAAGCTATTGCAGAGAATTCGTGAAGTTGTAGGTTTTTCATTCATCAAGTTTTATCTGAATCTCTGCGCAATAAATTTCAGTACTAATTCATAGGCTGTGGCACTTTATGTTGCACACAATTCTTTTATTTGTCAGTTGACATTGGAACTTCATAGTTTATATTTGATGAATATGATTTTTTAAGTGCAGAAGCTCCTCAATGCGACCAATTTCATTATTTAGGCTTTATTATTCAAAGGGGTAGAAAATTAGAGGTGAATACTCTTAAAATGATTAGGAAATGGATATGTCTGATTGGAGTTTTGTGTGACCTCAACAGTTTTGCTAAGTTGAAGGATAAACTGAACAAGTACAGTAGAGCTTTAGGCTGTCAAGAGACAGCATGTCCAAAAAATAATAGTGGAGATGAGAATGCTTATAGTTTTGTGGCCACTAAAGGAAGGACCAAATAGGAATAATCATATTTGTAACGAAGTAAGTGTGCCACCAATGGTAGATAAGCTAAAGGAGTGATGCCTGCTTTTGTTTGGACTTTGGACGTATCCAATTTAGACCTACAAATGCTCCAATTGAGGAGGACTAAATCCAGGTGGATGTCAAGAGAAAAGGGAGAGAACAAACTAAATTAACTTTGGAGTCTTTGGCTGGGAAGAGTTTAGAAAACCTACATCTTGCGTGAAATGTAGCTCGTGATAGAAGAAGATGACAAGAGAAGATTCATGTGATCAAATCTAATTAAATTTGTGATTAAGGTTTTGTTGTTATTGTTGTTGGTCTAGTTTTGAGGGGAATCATACTCAACTTTGAGATTTGTTTTTCCTGATTAATACTCATTTTGGTGATTGATGGTTTCTTCTTGTTTTCATCGTCTTTGGAATATCTTTTGAACATGAAACCTGATCATAAACATTCAATAGTTTTTGAAGCAAGACACATGTATGGTCAAATATCAGGGGGTGCATCTGTTGCCTGGTTGTAGCATCAGGTCACTTTTCATGGTCATTGAGCATAGAGGGATTGCAATTTCATCTGACATTTTGATTGTCAAAGTTTGCTTTATGTTGGAATTCCTTGTTTGAACAATGCTTTCATTGTCCACTAAACCTATTCCTTGCTTTTCTTTCTAGTTTGCCCTTTTTTTATTTTCTTACACTCAAGATCATTTTCGTTTTCCTTCGACTTCCCGAGCTGATATGTATCTGAAAACAGGCCCTTGAGTACCTTGGGAGGAGCCGCGGGATTCAGAAGACGAGGGAGCTAGCAGCAAAGCACGCTAATCTTGCTGCAGAGTCTATTGATTCTCTACCTGAAACTGATGATGAGGAAGTGCAAAGGTCAAGGCGGGCACTAATAGATCTCACTCAAAGGGCAATCGCAAGAAACAAGTAACACAAAGCCATTAAATTTCTTTTGGCACTGTACCAGAGTTTTGCTTATTTTCCATCCTCAATTGTTCATGTAGTGTGGTGGACCAATGCCCCCTCCTGTTTTCATCTTAATTGATTCTTTCAACCCGAAATTTTGTTTCACAAAAAGTGTTGTGAGAAAAGACCTGATTCTTGTAAATTACACTGCCAATGGGACAAGGACAACACAATAATGGGGTCAAGTTGTTCTCAAAAGGCAGTAGAAATTCTGCCGATATCCTTTCTCTGCTGTAATCACCTTTTTCATGCCCGCTTATTTCTTCATCCAGACATTATTTCTCTTTTGCACGAAACATCTCGTTTGTAAAAATAAAGACAAAGTTGCATACCCTGCTCTACAATGTAAGGTGTTGGAGAATATTACCATGTACAATGTGATGGTCTGAAGATGGAATTGTTGTCCGAAGAAAAATAAAACAAAATGCAATATCATGCTGTGTCAAATACTCTCTAACAGCCTGCCATTCTCATCGTGTTGATGCTTCGCTCGGTATCCGATTATCCAGAAAGAAAGGGAGCTAGTTATCTTTCAAAGCGTTTGATGAACACGGGTGTTGCGCATTTGTTCTTGATATTATCCTTAAACGAACTGCGCCGTGATGTGGTCCACTGCACTCTTCGTTTCAAACCGAGTAAAATGGACCCTGAATAATGCAACCCATCCTATGCGTTAAAACTACCATTAGACCGGCGAACACATTCACTGCTTTTTTCTCTGTTGGCAGTGTAAACGACGCAACAGGTCCAGAGAATGAATTGAATCTCAACAAACATGTCACGACAGAAATTAAATTGGAAACACCATGGAAAGGAAGGTGATGGACGTGAAAAAGTATTGGATTAAGAAAACTCTCACCGTTTTGAAGTATGTGAAATTTCTAACGGGACAGGGATGATGGGCATAGAAAGTGTGCAATGTCCATCATCCAAAAAGGGGAAATGATGGCACGAAAATTTTGCAGATGCTAATGACGCTGAGCTGAAAACTTGTCTCGTTCAACCAACCTGAGTATTATGCTATCTGCCTCCTCTAATTTTCCTTCTAGCATCAGTTTCTTGCTCACATTCTCACACAACTTTAAATCAGGAATCAGGTTTCGGCTAAACATACGACATGCGACGTTATATGCTGACAAGGGCTTCCCTTGCCTCAAATAACTCTCCATTAGCATATGGCATGTATTGGCATCAACCCTCGAGGCTGTTTTCAAAACCTTACCCAAGAGTTTATTGGCTGCCTCCAAGTTTCCTAGACTACACAACTTCTCAATGACTTGATTATATACTGTTCTACACTTTTGCCGCAACAACATTTTATCCAATAGTTGTAATAAATCTTCCACTTTATTCATTTGACAATACCGATTTATCACAGTTCTGTATGTCACAGGTGTTGGATCCAAGCCTTTACTAAGCATTTTCAGAGTCATCTCTGTAGCCTCCTCTACTCGGCCTTTTCTTCCCAACGCATCAATTAATGTAGTATAAGTGAATGCGTCAGGGTGCTTGTTGATTAGATACATGTCTTCTAGCAATGACAAAGCTGCATCAATTTCATCATTTTGGCAGAACCCATGAATTGCAGTAGTAAAGTTCACCACATTGACAGCGCACCCCTTATTCAGACACTCTTCCATAAACATTTTTGCCTCGCCTGTTTTCCCCTCCCGGCAGAGTGACTGAAGTATAGAATTTATTTCAACTGGGGTTGGGAAGAAACCCTTTCTAACCATCTCCCTCACCACATCACACGCCTCAGATAGCTTTCCCTCCCTCCGCAGCCCATGCATCACAACGCTATAAGTAACGGCATTGGGAGTCCACCAATCTTCCTCGCACATGTTTATCATCTCCCTTGCCTCTAATGATCTCCCCGTTCGACAAAGCCCATTTAACAATGCTGTATATGATATGGTATTTGGTTTGCAGCCATGCTTGTGCATCTGCTGAAGCATCTTTTTAGCTTGGTCCACCATACCAAGCTGACAAAGTCCATTAACAACAGCAGTGTAAGTAACAACATCTGGAATACAACCCTTTGCAATCATTTCATTCACAATTTCTTTTGCCCGGTCCATCCTTCCCACCTTGCAAAATGAGTCAACAATTGCACTATACTCAACCTTATCAAACTTGAAACCCCTTTCTTCTGCTTCCCTTAAAAACTCAAGTGCCTTATCTGCATGATGATGCTTAGAGAGCACATGGATCAGAGTATTATAAGTAACTTGGTCAGGCAACAACTTGCTATCTTTTTTCATCCTCTCCATAAATTCCCTCACTTCTTTGATCCTTTTATCCTTACAAAGAGAATTCATCACAGTAAGATAACTAACTTTATCAGGAGGGCACCCTTTGAATGGCATTTGAGCAATTAGCTCCATTGCATCTTCAACTCGATGGATATCACAGTATCCCTTGATCAAACAGTTATACGTGACAACATTAAGTGTGATTCCAACAAGTTGCATTCTTTCTACAAACCTCAGTGCCTTTTCCAGCCTATTTGCCATAACCAAAACATGAACGGAAGTGTTACATACCAATAAATTTGGTTCAATACCTGCTTTGTGCATTACGGTCAACATCTGCATTGCATTCCTCAACCTACCTGCCCGACTGTATGACACCATTACATAACAAAAAGCTTCAGGCCGACGATAAATTCCCCTACGTATCATGAGCCGAAGAACCCTTCTAGCACCCTGACACAGCTTAGTTTTGCTGAGGACTTCAAGCATTGCATAATATACAATTGGGTCATGCCGATACCTCCACTGTCGATCAGCCCAATAGAAAAATCTTAGAGCAACTCTTTCATCAGCTTGAGACTGCAAAACAGCACAAACTTGCCGCGGCTTGAGGCTTCTGAGTAAGTGCCTCATTTGCCCTTCAAGCTTAGGATTCCAAGCTGACCTCTGATCAATCAACCGACAAATTTCCCTAACCAAAGGGTGTCGAAACGCTTCCTCCCCAACCTCAATTCTCCTAGTCTCTTCCCCTTGCTCACGAGTCCTCTTAAATGCATTCAAAACCTTAAAATCTTTCTCATCACTATCTCCATCGCCACCACTATCCCTTTCTTCCTCCTCCTCCTCCTCCTCCTCCTCCTCATCATCATCATCATCATCTGAATCTTCAACCTCATCAAAATCAGTAAATCTGGAATTTTTATTCATTCCCCTGTCACCATTATCAAAACTCATCTGGCCTTTCATGTTAAACGCCTCATCCCCATGATCAAATTTCTCTCTCTCAACTCCACGGGCATCAAGATTACTACTCGAGCAAAAACCAGCATGCTGAGCTCTTGGAGATAAGAAATATAAAAATGAATTCAATGCAATGCATGAACAAGGATGAACAAAAAAATGGGTGTTGTGTCCAAAACTATGCTTTTTTACAACGGAAACAATCTCATTACCACGAGTAAACGAACATAGATTGATGAAAGTTCTGAACTTGAGGGGATCAGTGACAGCTTTTCGACTAGTTGGGTACATATCTAAAGCAAAGAACATCTCGACATGCTGCTGTATCAGTTGGAGAGAGTTATAAGGGAAGACCAGGAACGCAGTAGAAGAGAGGTACTGGGGCTTCTTTGAAGAAGTGAATTCTAGATTAACTCTTCCATCACCTGCTTATAGCCATCAAAACTTCCTGGCTGGCCTTTCTTCGATTCTCGGAAAGAGGCAGAGCCTCCAGTTAAACATTATATATAAGAAACGGGTTGGGGTTTTCGGATTGCCTTCAGATTCGAGTGAGAATAGTACTTCTGTAACAGATGTGACAAACGGTGAAATTAAGTCTGACTCTGAGTAATTCCAGCTTCGTAAACAAACAAACCATCAAAAAGAGGGCCGCCTCAACGGAGGGAGAAGGACCTGCAACGGCAGAGACGACTAACCCTCTTCCTGCTCCCAGCCGTCGAGTTAAATTTTAATTAATTCAGATTAATTATATTTTAAATTAATTAAAATTTAAATTATTGTATATCTATAATTTAGATTATTTAAATTTTAAGTATTTTAATTAAAAATATTGATCATTAACTATTTTAATTAATTTATAAATTAATTAAGTCACATAATTATTCTAATTGGTTCAAATTTTACTACCTTTATTTTTAACAGTATTTAAAAAAAAAAAAAAAAAAACGGGTATGGATCGGGTTGGTTGATCCGTGGACTCTATGTTAGAGATCTGGTAGACAGTATGAGGGTTTTAGTTAGAAGCTTGCCACATTAAACCAGACTCAAGTATTTATAAGTACCACGTAGTGTGTTGTCTCATTGCTGAAAGCCATTTCTCTTCTTTACGGGAAGACTCCGAAGGTTCCCAAGTGAACACACGTTTCATTCAGACATTATAAATTTCAAATCTTTTTACTCTCTGGAATGTTCCCTACTCAAATGGGTTGTTGAGATGATCTCGATCGATCCATTCTCGCTGTTGTTTGTCTCTAGTTTTACGTTATAAGCATTGAATGGTCTGAACTCGATCTATTTAGATGTATCCATTGTTTGCCACATTATTAGTTGTTTCTCTTGTTCCCCTCCCCCCCCCCATCTCCTTATTATCATTTGGTCATTTGGGTTTAAACATGTTGCTTGTTATTGGAGCTGCTTCTTGATCGTTGGTATCATACTGCGCAAGGGCTTTGATTTCCATTATCCAATGCAAAGAAAATGAAATAAATCTCGATGGCCCAATCCATCTGATGGCAGCTGTTGGTTTCTCTCAGAGGGTGTTCTGGTCGGACCACCTTCTTATTGCTATTCAACTGTCAATAATAGTATCAGGTGGTGTGTTTGGTGAAGTTTTTTGTTGTTTACTGATTGTTGACAAGAGTCCCAAACAATAGCCGATAGGAAATGTAACTCTGAGTTGATTAGTAAATTATGGATTGAAGGGTAAACATGGGGCTTGTTATAAGGGCTGCCGCGTGATGATTGGTATCATATTGCGCAAGGGCTTTGATTTCCATTACCCAATGGAAAAAAAATGAAATAAGTCTTCATGGCCTATTTGGTCTGATGGCAGCTGTTGGTTCCTCTAAGCTACTCTCTAATACTCTGTTTGCCTATATTCTGTGTAGATATTCTTATTGTTCTTGATAGTTTTATTTTCCAAATGTCAGACTAATGGGAGGGAGAAAAGTTCACCAAGGTTCGATTTCTAGGACTACTTCACAAGGGACCTTCATCATGAATCCCCTGGTTGTTGGATACCATCTACATGCAGTGCCTTCATATGATGGTTTTATTGCTCTGGTTATGACCCAAAACCATAGTTTGATACATAATTCTTAGTGACAGGCATTTTCCAGAAGAGGGTTGCTGAAAGATTGTATCTTTGAAGAAAGAGGCTTTTTTGGCAGTGTAACCGATGTTGAAAGCAATATGGCATCTGTTATCAAATGACCCATGTGTCAAATTCTTGGTTCCATGCATGATTATCACTTTTCAAATTGAATTTCAATGGCATTCTTAAGTTCTAAACTCTCCTTGAGCTTTTCTTGGGGGAACACATTTATACCGTGTTGTGCCTGTTTTCTGGCAAGCGTTTCTAGATGGTTAATGATTGTTTTTCTTTCGTATTCTGCAGAAGTCTGTGGTTAGTGTCGGGCTGTGCAGATCAAATCTCATTATATTTTAAATGTTCAATTGCTGATGTTGTTTAGAACTATTAGGCTAAAGGTGATTTGGGTATGAAGAAAGATGACTGCCAGCTTATTCCCAAAAGGAGAACAAACTGTATTAAATTACTAAATATGCAGCATTAAAACTCAAAAATGGTCAGGGCCTTAGTGATTTTTTGTTCCCCATCCACGATGCTTGTAGCGAAAGATCATGACATTGCTGTCAGCCATCACTGCCATTTGGATCAGCCTCTTGCAAAAGCTATTATTCCAAATACCTGTACTTCCTCGGCGATTATCTTTGGTTATTCTGTGTTGGGCTCATTCATGTAATATAAGTTATGGTATGTTCTTACTAGTTAGCAGTTACCACCTGCCATAACCAGTTATCACTTGCATCCCAGCTACCCCACCTATTTTGTTGTCATTGGGATGATGATATGGCCTTGTTTGGTTGGAATCGGTTTAATGCAATTTCCATCTTGTCCTCAAGAGCCACTGCTATTGCTGTCCCGATATTTTGTAATTCTTTCTGATTACTCCACAGGATACGTGTGATAAATCATTGATTTTCTTTTTCTCCATAATAAGTTAGGAATTTGCTGGTATACTAGAAATTTACATGACTCAACTTCGTCGGCAATTATGGGGTTGAACTGGAAAACGAAACCCGCTTGAATTTTGTTGTGCATAACATTATTTTGTTGGCAGACCAACAGGTTTTTGCATGCCAAATGACATCTGTCTACAATTCAGTTGGGGAGAGCTAAGAGGAATCTGGGATTCCGGTCCAAATCTCATTTTTCACATTCAACCTCGACCGCTTTGAAAACACCATGAATGGTGATGTTCCAAGAAAAGCTTCTCCATTAAGAAAAATGCGGTCCATTTGTCAAGCTGTCGAAGTTGATGGTGAAAAACAATGGAATTTATTAGTGACTGTTCTTCTTTTCTTGTAGCATACGATCACATTTCGACAAAATCTTACGAAATATTCAGTCTGAAAATTAGAGCCCATTAACTAACATCTACGATCATATGCTACATGGCATGTTTTAATCGTTGACTAATTAGTAAACTAATAGTAAGAGATTAAAATGTATGAGAATTAATTTTAATGCAAGAATTAAAGAACGCGTGATTTGTGTCAAAGTCAAAGAGTAAAACGTAGGGGATAATAAAAAAGAATTGATTTACAGCTCGACAAAGATACCGAAAAGTTGAATGTATTCCCTCGCCGTCCACTTCGCTTAAACTAATCTTAGGACAAATCAAAGGCAAAAGATTTTCTTTTAAAAAAAAAAAAGAAAAAGAAAAGGAAAAACAAAGCAGCCGTCAGATTCTCGCCACGTGCACTGCCTAAACCCGAAAAATTATAAAAAACAACAAATAATAATAATAAAACCATTTGCCGCTTTTTCCCTCTCCCTCTCTCTCTCTCTCTCTCTCTCTCTCTCTCTCGTCAAACTTAAATTACAATGGAAACTCCAAACGGCGACGTTCGTTGCACTGTGCCGTCGTCGCCGTCCGCCGTTGATGTTAATAATAATAATAACAATAACGATGATCGTCGTCGGTCGGCTCTGATCTTCCTCGGCACCGGCTGCTCCAGCGCCGTACCCAACGCAATGTGCTTGATCCAGCCGTCTGATCCTCCTTGCTCCGTCTGCTCCTTGTCCCTCTCCCTCCCGCCAGCGCTCAACCCTAACTACCGGTCCATGTTCTTCTCCTTGGTTTTTTTCTTTCTTTTTAATTTCTATCTTATTTTTAAATTAAGATTTTCACAAAAAAAAGAAATAAATAAATAAATATAAATAAATAAATATATATATATATATATATGATCTGATCGCGTTCGTGCGATATGATTCTGTGCATTGTTGTGTTTCTTGGTTACTGAGAAAATTTAGGGATTGAGAAAATTTGGATTCAGATGAATTTTAGGAGTTTTTTTTAATACATTAATTAAGTAATTAGTTAATGTTGTTGATATTGTATGTAAACAGGTGCAATACATCTCTTCTTGTGGATCATTACTGTAATGTTGACGATAAACACACCTACGTATTGATTGACGTCGGGAAGACGTTTAGAGAGCAAGTGCTTAGGTGGTTTACTCTCCACAACATTCCTCGAGTTGATTCCGTAAGTCAATCCTTTTTTTCCTCTATTTAGCTGTTTGTACTCGTTTTTTAATTCTCCGGAACTTTGAACTGTACATATATACTTACCTACATTTGCGCGCGCGTGTGCATATGCATGTGTGCGTGCTAGTCAAGAATGTGTCTGCGTCTAGTGCGTGTAACTTGACACTCGGCTTTCATGGCATGCATATCACTTAGTTACTTGAGAATTGTTCTGCATTTTCTGCAGGTTAAATTTTTATTGATACATTACTGTTAAAAGCATTAATCTTTTTATATTGAAACTTATTTTTGTGGAATATTCCTTGTTTATTCTTCAAGATAAATATATAAAAATAAAAGGAATTCTAAGTCTTAGTGCTGAATGTTAATTGGTAGTCTACATGTATAGGTTATTTGCTGTAATAATGCCCAAAAATTATCTTCATTGGCTGAGGTAGTGCCATTAACTACTACGAGTCTAATCTGAGGATTGGATTATAAGTCTAGGTAGAACTGTTAGAGAATTTTTTTAGAAAGTTTGAGTGAGGAAAAGCTCAATGAAACCCCCTGATAATTTGATGGCCCTAGCTGGCAAGTTGAGCAAATGAGGCGGCATAAGTTTTTCATGGTTCTGCACAAAACCATAGTGCACAAATAAAGGATCTTGTGCAGCTACTGCTCCTAAATATGTTTTCCTCACGAAAAATGTGTGTTTTGCCTAGTTGCATATATTTGTGAAATTAACTCTACAGGCTTTCAACTTCCTGTTAGACTGTGGTTTTACATTTAATTATGCATGCCTGTGGTTCAGCCAGTATTACCTTTTTTTTTCCCTCTTTGCTATATGATGGAGACCTTAGTTTCTAAGAATGGGTCAAATTTCTTCGTGCAGATAATTCTGACTCATGAACATGCTGATGCAGTCCTTGGTCTTGATGACATACGTGCTGTGCAACCATATAGTGCTACAAATGATATTGGTCCCACCTCGATTTTCCTCAGCCAGTTTGCAATGGATAGGTTCCTTCTCTGTTTTTTTTGGATAATTATACAGCTCTTAAGCAATTCCATATGTAACATTCTGCAATTTCATATTGGCACTATGTGCATTTGATTTGCTGAGTATGATCACCATGGCTACACATGCTTTGGTCTACTTGGTGATGAAAGAAATTTGCATTTATTAGTGTAAACCAAACAACAATATGTTCCAAGTTTATTAGCTAACAGAAATCCTGAGATAACAATATAATCTTACGCATATATGGCATCAATAAAAGTGCACTTACGAAGATTTAAAATATTATTTTCATGAGATAGGACACTTTGCATTTGTTGTAGAAAGTTTGCTGTACTCATTCACTATTTGCAATGTTTGGTCATCAATACACCTGCCTTCAACAATTATGATACCATGTATTAGTTTTCAACAACTGGAACCTGAGTTGGGTTATGTTTGTCTGCTTTTTAATAGTCAGGCTCCATCTGATCTCTATGCAATGACTCTTAGGGAATTTGTATGAATACTTATGCAAGTGGGACACTAGGTTTATGATTGAACACTTGAAATGTTGGCAGGTTGGCTGGCTTCTTAACTTGTATTAAATTTAGACAGCAAACTACAAAATGGCACCTTACCTAGACTTTGGAATGTGGAACTTATGTTTGTTGAGTTCTGTTATTTTGATTGGTATTATTAGTCACTCTTACTGCATCATAATATCTGTGTCCATGTTATACTGTTGAAACAGCATTGTTACAAAATTTCCCTACTTGGTACACAAGAAGTTAAAGGAAGGACAAGAAATCAGACGGGTAGCACAGCTGGACTGGCAGATAATTGAGGAAGACTGCCAGAAACCATTCTTCACATCAGGACTGCAATTTGTTCCCTTACCAGTTACTAGTCAAAGCCTCTCCTGAAATGTATATTTACACTGACTTGTGCTACTTCTCTATTTCCATGTTTCTTATGTTTATTCTCTGATGCAGGTGATGCATGGAGAAGATTATGTTTCATTGGGTTTTCTCTTTGGAGAAAAATTTAAAGTAGCTTATATATCTGATGTTTCACGTCTTCCTGAACGCACAGAATATGGTGAGTGCTGTCCTGTCCATTGTGTTTGTGAGGATAAATTTTGAGGTATACTTAATATGATTTACTATGTTATGAGCACCTCAGTTAGATGAAAGGAATAGAGGTGAGGTGAGTTACATTATTGAACAAAGTTTGTTTTTCTTGACATTAATTGCACCATCTACATGTTTTTTTCCTTTTTAATACATACTGTCTATAGACTTTTGATTTGTTGACCATTGGCTTTTGCAGTAATATCAAAATCGGGGGCTGGGCAGCTGGATCTTCTTATCTTGGATACTTTATACAGGGTCAGTAGACAAAATCCACTTTTTCCACTCCCAATATTGATGTGCAATTTCTAGGCTGTGGCATGGTTAGAAGTCCCTATGAGAAAGATCTCATAGCTGACTAATCCTTCCATGTCATTTTCCGGATCATGGTGCTATGAATATACAAGACATTGTAGAAAATCAGTTCAGAGAATATCATGAGTACTTATTTTCCCTACATTCTACCCTTGCTCTGCTATCACTGATATAATCTGTGTTGCATTCTCATGTTAGGCATTAATCTTTGCTTTGTTGATGATTTCTGTTAATCATTGATTTTCTTGTTGCCTTCAATCTGCAGAGGGGATCTCATAATACTCACTTTTGCCTGCCTCAGGTTTGTTTGATTTTTCATCACTTGTTCCTCTCTAATACGTTTTCTATGCTTTCACTGTGACCCTACTGGTTTATGTACAGACTCTTGAAGCTGTGAAGAGATTATGTCCAAAGCGAGCTCTTTTAATTGGAATGACTCATGAGTTTGACCACTACAAGGACAATGAATTTCTAGCAGATTGGTCTAAGAGGTACAGAATTTGCTTACCTTGATGGTTGGAGTTTCACTTGTCATGCACCTTTTGCATCATGGTTCCTTTGATTTTGCTGTTGTTTATTTGTCATGTTATTAAAATGCTTGGGCAGGATTAACATTCCAATGTCTATATACTCTGTGGCTGCCTCTGGTGTTTAATCTAATTAATATTATATTAATTATCATTAATTTGCATGCAGGGAAGGAATACCTGTGCAGCTTGCGCACGATGGTTTGAGAGTTCCTATAGACCTATGATAAGGTGTACCAGTATTGTGAAAAGTAAGATTTTCAGATTCACGACACTCCCACACCGCAATGATTACCAAAGATAGGAACAACTGAATTCAAGAAGTAATGGGCTTCTTTATCTACATCTGCGTGCAGGCATTGAGACATCAACCACATACTTTAGGTTCAATCCCATTCTGATGGGACGAAATGACTTTAATCAAATTATTTCTAGCTTCAACCCTCGATGGTCAAGAAAATTTCACCGGAGTATGTAGGTTACTCCATTCAAACTTGCTTCTACCATCCTTCTCTTCTGATATGTATCCCAAATCTTATAGCATATGGCAAACTCTGGGTGGAGCGCATACAATACCAAATACATATTGTTTCTAAAAAGATGTGGAGGTCTTTGATATCTTATAACATGGTTGATCTGGTTGCATTGCTGGCGCTATTCAGGTCCTGCTTCCTAAAAGTGGATGGTGCAACTACTGGAGTTTGCATGAAATCCAAAACATGCTCGGTAGTGGCAGGTCTTTGCATTTGGAAATCCCCTCCCCTGCATCATTGCTATTCATGAATTCAAATGCACACATTCTTATCTTGGTTTTCTTTTTAAACTGCTAAGAAATTGTTTCTGTAATATGAACTTGTGACTTTTAAATTATAATGAAGCAAACATATCGTTATGCTAAGACTCATTCCTTCATATTCCTCTTAATCAAATGTTGGAAAATGGTTTAGTCCTATGCTATGGCTTTCACTCGCTTTCTGTATTTGCAAACACCAGGCAATGGAAAGATTGGACTACATTACTTGTTTACTGCTTACTTATGGGCTCCGCTGAACCAGGTTTGTTTGATTCCCATGTATTTAAATTTTCGTTTATCAGAGTCACCTATGGATCATTCAACGCATTAATATTTTAAGTGAGGATGGAATGTAATAGGGTGATTAATTGCTTAAGCTGCTGTTAAATTTAAAGACGCAACCCATGTTTCGCTAGCTGCGATTGTTTGTGTGTGTGTCTTTTGTGTTTTTGCACTAATTAATGAACTTTTATACGGAGTGCAGTCTCCTGGTAGGATACCATCTGTTGTAGACCAATAAACAAATTCATTCATAAATAAGTGGCTAAATATTTACAATAAAAAATAATTTTAAAAATATCTTCAGATCCAATAAAACGAAAAAAAAAAAAATGTTTTCGTCATATCATTAATTAACAGTAATATCATCCAACTCTTAACTAAAATTGGATCCTCATCATTAATCTTCACGACTGATTCATTGTCATTAATTTTCAACGACATAACATCATTCTTCGAACTTTTCACTCTCTGTGTTGTAGTAATGTGAATAAAACAATCAATTTGAAATGCCACACCATATGCATCTCCGATGAAAACCACACCAAAAACTCCTAATAAAAAGCAAGGAAACATAAATTCCTATCAAAGGAGATACCGAGATTCCAAGATCCGTCATCAAAATGGTCATATTTGAGATAACTCGTTGAAAACATAAAACATAAAAAAAAAGTAACATATATATATATATATATAGAACCGCATGACTTAATATTATTCATAGTTACCTACAAAAGTAGGCCCTAAAATGCACACATCAGCCTCCCGCTAAAAGAGACCGCAGGCCGCCCGTAATAACCTACCAGTCTCTAGTCTTCAATGCAACAACGCAACCACAATTACAGGAAAAGAGAAAATTCACAACCCCATGCCTTCAGACCTATACAGAAAAGCTCAAAACAAGCATTGAAACTTCTCTATTCCCTGCAAAGAAAAGGGTCACGATGCAGATCCCATGTTATCATATCCAGGCCAACCCCAATCTTGCCAGCGCAGTGCATTGGCAAAACGAATTAGATTTTTTTAAGTATGAATTGTATAGTTAAAAATTTTAGGTCAAATATATTTTTTAAAAAAGAGAGAATTTATAAATTTAATATTTTAAAATTTTAAAATAAAATATAATATTAAGTTTATAAATTTATAATTTATTTGAATTATACTCTAATTTCTCTCCAATATAAACTCTTTCTTTTAGACAACTATTAGATTTTTTCCTCGATGTAGACCCTCCCATCAAATTTCTCCCGGATGGATTTTGGCTCTCTCCCGTTTCCCCACACCCGTTTCCCAGCTTCCTCCCACCGTGGCCATAGTGTCACCGCTTGGCCAATAACTTGTAATTCTGCAATCAATGGATTAGCTACCCCAATTGACATTGAAACCAGACAGGGTAATTCTGCCATTCAGTGTTTCCTTGCCAAGTTACACTTAGGAGTTCGGAATGAGATTATCTTTGAAAACATAACACAATAATATTATAATAAAGAGTAAAGGAGTTTTTTTTTTTTTTTTTTTTGTCCTTTGATTACCCTGAACGAGGGAAGAGTAATAGATGTTTTGGCCATAACACAACCGCACAGGTAAAATTACTTGACAGGAACAGCTGACATACGATTCAGTATTTCAAACCTAAGGAGCCAGAAAAATTTGGGATACATTTCCTTGCACAAATGATTACCACCCAACTCAGGGATCAGTTTTGGCCTTTGGGGGGTCCCTTTTGTCTATTGGGCACTCAAAAAATAAAAAATAAAAACAAAAACAAAAGAAAAAACAGTCAATCAGCTTTTCCATCATACCATACTGACAGCATTCACTTTTACTTGATTTGCCAAAGAATTAAGGACAAAGGGGCTCTTAGGGGTCACAGGCATCTTGTCATAGGGATAAAAGCTCCTTTTTGAGAGGGTAGACTCCTGCCTCTGCTTTTTCTAAAGATTAATGTAAATTTGTGTAGGCAATTAATTGCTCGGATCCAGCATCCAATATACGGACACATATAAATTTATAGACCGGTATATATTATATAAATAATATTTTATATAATATAAAAAAACTTTACAGAAATATTTACTATATTATTATAATTTTTTATAAAATATTTTACATATAATATAATAAAATTCATGTAAAAAAATTTTTCACTCGTACATAAATCTAAATGATGAGCATTGGCCACTAATCAAATCCATGGCCCACGTAAAAGTAAGTAAAAGTAAAAGAATGCAGTTACTGTATTGTAGACTAAAGATTGAAACTTGAGATGATTTGCAAGGAAGCATCCCTTGCGAATTTTCTACCTTTCATGGATGATTTATCTTTCATCAAGAGAATGAACTTAATGCAATACGTGAAAGTCGAACTGACATGTGATTTTTTCAGCTGATCACAAAGAACACAAATTCACAACCTTTATTACCATTTCCATCTGATTACTTGGAGCATACATCCAATCGCTTAGAAATTCTTTTGAATATAAGGTGTACATTTTTGAAAGAAATCACCAACCAATTCCTAAATTTGAATTGCCACTCTCAAGAACTCTCCTTAATAATTACCAGACCTCCATTAACTACTTCAAATGTTCCTTGAAAGAGAATGACCCACAAGGACAATAATTTGGTAAGATTGAATCCTTTAACAACTGGTATGCATACATTAAAATTCTCTCAAAAGGTTACAGACCATCATTGACCATATAGCAGAATAAGCATAACCTATTGATTGCAGAGAGGGAGAAATGTGACCTTACATGCACAAAGCTTTGAGAGATTGGGAAAAGTAAGTTCATAATCCAAGGGACCCATCAAGGAAGCTTAAAAGATTGTGATGACACTGTAGTCAATTCCTTTTGTTTTGGATTGAACACTAACTTAGTATTCTTCCCATCCATGTTCCACTTTTTCTTTGTTGCTCTCTATTTCGCTGTATACTTTCCTGCCATCAGAGTCTAAAACTTAAATAAGAGTGAGTCATGTATTTTTCCTCATGATCAATATCTTGTGTCCAGGGTGCAAGCTTATAAATGGTTTCTCTCTTTTGTAGATACAAACTTAAATATTATTCAAATTCTTGTAAACAACAAATATTCATAAAGTTTTTTGAGAAAAATTTACATTTAATATATTTTAATTTGAATCCATTAACAATTCACACTGTTTATTTTAAAATGTAATAAAAAATATATTGACAATTCAATTTAATATGAATTAGTCTCATCTATTAAGGGTTCATTAATGAAATTTTGAAAAAAATTAAAAATGCACTTTAAGTATCTCAAACAAATAAATTATCCTTAGCTTATGAATAGGTAAAAAAGTTCATCTTGGGGTTGGATTTTGAATCTAAATTGTTTATTGCATTTAGTTCTTACAAATTTTAATCAAGGGCAACTTTATTTGTATTTATTTTCACAATTTGTTAGAATAATTCTTTTTAGAGCACTATCAACTTTGACAAAAGAAAAGAGTAGATTTATCTTTTCACAATTTTTGTCCCATTTGATTTAATTATAATATATTTTTTATTACCTTTCTAAATTACATGGTGTGAATCCTTACCCAAAGATATATATAAAAAAACATTGGTTAAATACATAATTTGGTAATTATAACTAAATATAATGTAATTATATTGTATAAACATTATTTTGTATTGCATAATAAAATTATATAATAAAGTTGAATTTTTATATAAAATTTATATAATATTAAATATTATTATATAAAATATAAATTATATTATATTTATCTACATGTAAGCCAACAGAATCCTAAATATAAATTTCTCAAATTGTCTAGAGGCTTGGAAATGAGAATCATAATTTACGGGACAATTAAGGGGAGCTGCCCTATCTTGCCTTGTGGGGAAAGCATTCGAAGAGGTAGGCTAGTCAGCCTGTTCACATATTTTTGCATTAAAAAAGCAAAAAGGCCCCTGTAGCTGTCGGTCAAAAGCCCTTATATTAAGGGCATCCATCCATGGCTGCCAATGGCACCATACGCAACCGGCCACAAAGGACATGTTCCAGTGACAATTGACAATGGAAACAATGCACGTGACAAATGGACTCAGAGCCACCGTCCAGAATTCTTCCCATTTTTTAGCGATGTCATATTATAATTTATGAAGAAATTCATTTTCAACAACCAAATAAAAGGTAATATATAAATGGTAGTTATTATTTATGTCGATAGAAAATTATTCATTAATATTTTAATTTTAATTTTTTTTATAAAATACAATTTATCACTTAAATAATAATTATAATAATTTTAATTGATATATTTTTATTTTTAATCACAATAAATATTAATTTTAAAATTTAATAATACACTTTAATTTGTTAAATAAATTTAAATTAAATAATTAAAAATATATCAAATTATTAACGAAGAATGTGGTCGGCACACACATCTTCAGGTGTATACATACATATATATATATATATATATATATATATTTTTTTTTTAGAAGGGTTTTTTTATAATTAGGAACCTTGGGATGATAGCTGAGAGAATAGGGCCTCCTCATGAAAGATGCCCCCGAGGAAATGAGGACATCTTGCTTTTGCCTAGGGCTTTGAGTAATTAACTCAGCCAATTAGAGAACGTGGTTTATAGCTCTGTTAAACGTAAAAAAAAAAAAAAAAAAGGTGTTGGGTTGAGAGCCATAAAGGCCACCTTGATTGTGGTTAATTTTTTTTTTTTTTTTTTGTGGGAGGAGGGGGGGTTGGGATGATTCCGTGTAATTTTGTTTAACGGTTGGAATAGGACGGTTCCCAAGATTTGATAAATCCAACTTCTAAATTTTTCTAATTAAGATTAACAAGTTATTGACCAGAGCGAACAATATTTGGTCAACACATACGATGCCGATGCGGTTCGATTAATCCATTTTAGTGGTTATTAAAGTAGGTTTTATATGAGATTAGACAAATTCACATCCTATTAATATTAGATTTATAACACTAATACCTGATGAGCTATTCTTACAATTTTAACCACTGCAATTCATACTACTGATGCGTTAGGAAAAAGAAATATTACCGCGAGGGCATGCATTACGTTGAAATATAATATAGATACCATTTATTTTGGTATTTATAAATATATTTATACCACGCATTATTGATCTGCATGCATATCATAAATTTACATAATCCAAATTCAATCCACAAGTAGCAGTTTTTTTTATATTTGGCAGCCACATCCGAATTTGAGCTTTGTAGTCTTCGATAGTACAGTTGTGCGTTTGTTTGATTTGGGCGATTTTGAGTATTCAGGCAGATTGATGAACAATCCTAATTACATGAAAATAACTCTAACATAAAGTCGAGTGTAAATTTATAATTTATCGTGTGTAGCAAAGTTTTATATATATATATATATATATATATATATATATATTGCAACAAATAATGGGAAAAAAAAAAAAATTTTTATAAAAAAAAAAAAAAAAGGCAAAAGAATCAAACCAACTCCATTGTGTCGATGGGCTTGCTTTCTTAAAAGATTCAATTCTTTTAATGAACCCTAGCAATGTTTCTCCCCGTACCTTGGAATATATAAAATTAGTTTTAAATTTTGTATAATTAAGTTTTATTTTTTTTTATTTTTATTTAAACTTTATATTTTTAAATTAGTCTTTTTAGATAAAAAGTAGTCAACTAGTCAGCGATTTGTATATAATCAATATAAAAATGAATTTAAAAAATATAAAACTTAAATAAAAAAAATAAAAAAATTTAATTATAAAAATTTAGGAACAATTTTAATATATCCCCGGATTGGTTGGCTTCTTTTGCTTTTTGTGCATTGAGTTCTGCAACCCGAAAGAGACTTTTGGTGAAAAGAAAATCCATGGATTTATTTTTCTCCAGGAGTTTTCATTGGATTGCATATGTCTCTTTCTAAAATTCCATGCTGGGCTTTTGTCCCTTGCAATACCAAATATCAAAGACAAAAAGGTGCCCTCTGATTCAAATTGTCATTGACAAGTCATCGAATAAAATTCAGAACTATTTCTGTAGTCCTAACAATTATGGTTGCCTTCCAACTTACAAAAATAAAAAAATAAAAAAATAATTGTCACACTCCTTCTTAGAGAATCCAACTCGATGGATTAACTATAAAAAAAAAAACAAGAAGAAATGAAAATGGGTAATTCACAAAGTTAAATTTTCATCTATTAATCAGATAATTAAAGCACACCCAACTCTCCAAAATGTAGGAGGGTGCCAAAAAATGGGCTTCAAGAAACAGGATTTTAGAAAGAAATGATATATTCTTACGTAGTTTAATCCATCAAATATGGCAGCATAAATTACTGCCTCTTTATTTATTTTTTTGATAAGTAATGTACATAAATATTTAATTATTCTCAATTATTATGAGAGGACAGATCGCCCCTTCTACTTCAAATAGCTCCAGAAGATTTTTCAAAACCCCTAAAATATTCTTCCATTTGCAATTGCAGCACTAGGAGAAGGCAGTGTCAAAAACAGCACTTGTCTCTAGACATTTTCAAAATGATTTGGGCAATTATTGACTTGGCCGATTCAACTCCCTCCTCCTAGTTCCACAATCTCTGCACCATTTCAGGAAGAAATATCATAGCCAAAGAATGGCTACCTCCCCCCATTAAAAAGATAGAAATTTTTTCACTTGAATTTTTAATCCTAGGCTAGCTACCTAGTTAAATGCTGAAAAACACAACCACCCATGCCCTCTTTTTTTTGTTTTTTTTTTGTTTTTTTATGTGTACATGAGTGGATGGAGTGTGTCAGCCTCAAATGGTTCAGAATCCTATAATGTGACCCTTTGCCTTGGACTAGTGACCCTAATATATTTTATCAACCAAATAATAATAATAATAAAAATAAAGACAAAAACCCTGTATGCGTATGGCCCGAGCTTTGTTTAGAACAGACAAGAATAAAGTTGTTTATTATTATTATTATTATTGTTGTTGTTGTTGTTTATTGTATGTTTTAAAATTTTATTATTAATTACAATTATATTACAAAGGTACAATTGACAAAAAAAAAAGAAAGAAAATTACATAACGCTTTTTATATGTATAGTTCTGATCCGCATCAAGAATCACTCATCTACTTAATATGGTTAATAAAAATATATAACAATATTAAATGTGGTTAGTGAGAAAGGCATTATTTTTGCATCGATCTTTGTACGGTTTGTCCTAGAAATCTCCGAGGAAATTGAATTCTTGGGGTTTTCTCGAATGAATTGTTAAATTTAAGACTAGGATTGGGGCGTGATTCTCGCGGTTCATCTCTCGCTTTGTTGCGAAATATATATATAATTTCTTTTTCGTTCCTTTCTTTTAACGTTCCATTGCAAAAGGATTGAAAAAGTACAGGGAAAGTGGAGGAAAATAATGAAAACCTGTTGCAACTTCTTCCTCCAAACAGTTATTCTTTTTGGAATCTCTTAATTTTGTGTTTAAATTTTAATAATTTTGTTTTTCTTTCTGGCTTTTTGGTATCTCATATAATAAAGATAAGAAATCTCGTGGCATAAATTTCAACGTTTTTTTAGTTAGCTGAGACAGAAAAGTGGTAAACTCTGGTTTACTTAGTTCGTTTTCTACTTCATTATAATATATATATTTGTAATTTTTATCGTTAATAATAATTATATATTTTAAAAAATTATAAAATTTTTTAAATCCAAATGAATGAAAATGTGCACACGTGATCATAATACTTCTAAAAGGATATATATATATATATATATATATATATATATACTTTATACTTAGATTAAGAACTCAAAAAAAAAAAAATCAAAATTTTTGCAGGAAACGATGGCGAAAAATGTGGATTAGGCCCACCTTGCCAACTAAAATCCAACTCGAAATGGGCAAAGGTAAAGGACTTGCTTTGCCACTAAAGCTACCTCTGGACATTAATTAAAAGCTTCATCATGCCAAATCGGTCAGCTTAATCAATACAATACAAGTCTATTTTATATTATTATAATTATAAAATATATATTTATAAATTTATTGTTAACTTTAAATACCTATAAAAAATTAAAAATATATAATAAATTATTAAATATTACGATTTAGTAATAAAAAGGTCTTTTGTTATTATGTTAGGGATTGTAAATTTAATTTTTTTATGACATGTAATTTTTTTAATGAGATGACAGAGTAATTTACTTATTTTTTTCTTTTTACACGAAAAAATAATAAAAATAGACAAAAAATAATTATAATAATAAATTATATAAATTTATATTTGAAATACATCTAATTTATTGTGTACATAGAATTTTTTTAAGTTAATTAATATACAGTTTAATAACAATTAATCCTATATTGTCTCAAAACTTGATTAGACTAAAATTACAAAGGTCAGACACTTTGCAAATAAAAAGGGAAAATAAAGTACTGCGGAAATGATTCAGTACAGAAAATCCAGGTTGGTCAAAATAGTACACATGCCTTTGTTTTTGTTTTTTGTTTTTTTTTTTTTTTTGTTTTTCCTTTTGTTTAAGTGCTGGGGAGGACCATGCTAAGCTCTATATAGCTATAAATGAAACATCAGCCCTTGCTCTAAAAAAATAAAAATAAAAATAAAAGGAATCAAGCCCATTACCAGTAGAAGCCTTGTTTCTGTTCAAAGAAAAGTGATTAAAAGAAATAGAAAATAATGGGAACTGCTCTTTCAACTGTTGTCAATCACTGTGGATATTGGATGCATACATGATTTTAATTTGATGGGCACAATCGCAGTATTACACACTTTAGTAGATATTGGCTATTTGCATTCTTTATATATATATATATATATATATATATAATAATTATAATTATAGACTTTGAAGTTATACTTTTATTACCAAACCGGGCAAGGAATAGTCATTTGATTTCTCCTTTGTTTAACTTAAAATTAATTTTTATCCTGTAATTACCATGATTCAATGGGTTGTTACGAAATTCCAGTAAGATGATTTAAGACGGAAATGATTTTTTTTTTCTTTTTTGGCGGATGTAAATTTCCTTGGTTGATAGAAAAATTTGATATGGTATTAATTTTTGTACAAACACAACAACAATAATAAGATCTTAATTCTAATTTTACACAAAGACACCTGTATTTAAACACAAGATGGATGCAAACTTACGTAAAAAAATATATTATTATAATTAATATTAAGATCATTAATTAATTAATTATCATTCACATTATTAACGGATGGATATAGATACATCTAATGAGTGAACAGTCAGTCACTGAGTTACCAAAGAGAGCACAGAAAATTTCCACTTTTGGCATCGAAGCCACCGTTCAAAAGTCTGGTCTTCATCAATCATTCCCTCTATTTCCTTTTGTCAAATAAGAAATTTCCAAAACCTTTTTTACCCAAAAAAAAAAAAAGAAAAAAAGAAAAAAGAGGTACGCAGAAAAACAAAAAAAAAAAAAAAGGAAGCAACTTTGGAAGCATAAGATCATCAATTCCTCGGCTGGTCTGGTCAACAAATCGCCGACTGAAAATTTGCTCTGGGCCCACTTGGTGACGTGGCGAGATCAGAGGTGGGGCACCACCAGTGGACCAGAGCTAAACTGGATCGTTGCTTCACAGTGGTCTCAGCCTCACGTCTGTACTTCTACATAGACAGAGCACATAGGCCTCCCTATAGAGAGAGAGCTCTCTCTATACACATACCCACGGAAAGGAAGGGAGGGAGAGAGAGCGAGAGAGAGTTTTGGAGTTTCCTTACATTCTAGGGAGAGAGAAAGAGACAGAAGGAGAGAGAGAGAGAGAGAGAGAGAGAGAGAGAGAGATCTAATGGGGTATGAGAGGATACATAGAGTTCGGGTACCGTGTTCTCCTTTATTATCTATGAAAGATATGTTTTTGAGTGTATATTGGAGGACCCATTTCTTGCTTTCCTTTGTTTCCGAAGTTTCAAGTTCTTGCAAGTTAATGAGTACTTTGTTGTTTCTCTGTCTCTATCTGTGTGTGTGTGTTTTGTCTTGCTTGTGGGTTTTGAGAGTAGTTTGCAAGTGGTTTAATGTGAGCTAAGAACATTATTCTTATCTGCACTTGGTTCTGTAATGATTTGTATTCTGTTGACTACATCCTGTTATACCACCCTGAATATTTTTTAGTTTTTCTGTCATGAAAGTTTTAATCTTGATATCTTCTTCTTCTTCTTCTATTTGTTTGTGTGCTAAGTAAGTGAAGTTTAAATTGGTATTTCTAAAGTTTGTGAGGGAGATCATTTCTTCTCTTTTCGTATGCTAAGTGGGTGAAATTTAAAATGGTATTACATTAGCCTGTGAGGGAACTGGTTGCAAAAGGGTAGGTGGTGCTTGATTGGGAGCCTAAAATTTTATCCAGAAAACGTTTTGAGATTTTTTTTTCTTTTTTTTGTTTGTTGGGTTTGCTTTGTTTGGTTGATTTTATATAAACTTGAAACCTTCTTGTGACTTTCTTGGTAAGATGTGGATATCTGATGTGGGTTAGCTTTTTCACTGTTCTCTTAATGTCTATGATTATCTTCTGCAGACTGGTATAATTTCTCCCACTAAGCTGACAATGAAGCTCACAGGTCCTCACCACAAGAGAAAGAAGGATGGATCAAACAGTAATTCTGCAAGAACATCACCTTCCAAGCTCGAGGATACTGAATTTGTCAAGAACAGCTTATTAACCTCAAAAAGTGGAGGTTCTGGTGAGGAAGGTTTGTATTTGGGTTTGTTAACAAATCTGATGGGGTCATCGCTTTGCATGGAAAAGTGCGTAGTAATTGTGCAATTCCATCTTCCTTGTGTTGGGTTTTTGTGTAGATTCTGAGCTTGTCTTGCACTAAGTTATCGGTTTTGTTTCTGACCTTTGTATTTTAATTGAACTATGTTTTCCAGTTGCAGCCCCCAGATTAGAAGTTGTCCATGTGCGAGGTGGACCAGCTTTGGAGGCCAACCATGGCGAGAAGATAGTTTGCCATCCAAAGGAAAATGAGGAAATTGGGGTTGTCAAAGGACAGCAATTCTCAAAAGCCGAGAGCAGTAATTCAAGTGCAGTTCACCCTGTGAGAGCACTAGAAGATGAGAACCTTGATTATGATAGTAATGCTAGTTCTTCTAGTTTCGAGTTTCATAAAGATAGATCGGCGCTTGGTCAGTTTACAAGATCATTTTTGAGGCCTGTGCCATCTAAGTGGAATGATGCAGAGAAATGGATAATGAATAGACAAATTTTACAGCATAATTCTTCAAAGAAGAATGCTTTGCAAAACCAAGTTAATCAGATGCCAGTAGCAAATATGGTCAAGACCTCTCCTGATCTACTGAATCGTGATCCAAAAACATCAGTTGGCAGGATGGCAGACACTAAGGGCATAGCTGTCTGTCAGCCAGCTTCACAAACAGTTTTAGAGAAGTTCTCTTTTATTCCCTCTGGGATTCACCCAATTTCTGGTCAATCATGTAGTGGGAATGCTCTACTTGAACAGTCTACTGAGAGCAAGGATTTGAAGGAAGTCAATCAAACATCTTGCACAAAAACTGTGGATGAAGATGCAGCAGGTAAATTTGCTTCTAGCAAACTTTTCCTTTAGACATAAAAGGATTTTGATTGACATAAATAATTGTTGTTTTGAAAAAATTTCAGACAAAGAAACTGCTAAAAGGAAGCCCTTTTCAGTGATTTGTACATTTTTATGTGATATATTATTTTTACCACAAACATGATTTCAAGACGATGCAATCCTAACTGGTAAATCATTATATGCCTATCTGATGTCGTTGGCTATGCTATGTGGCCTTTCTCAAACAAATGAATAAAAGGATGGTGAATTTCGTTTTCTTATCTTTAAGCTTTGGGAAGTGTTCCTCATCTTTGCTTTGTTATTGCCTACGTGTAGAAGAAAGTGCAAGCATAATATGTGAGTGAGCAGCTATTAATGAATTTGGGCTACTTTGACTGACACTTGGCAAGACAATTATGATTGAGGGAGAATGGACTAGGCTTTCCTTTCTAGCTGAAACAATGGAACCAATTTGGAACATCTGGACATATATATTTTAAACATTTCCATGTATCTGAAGGAAGTTTGTATTGATTTCCATGTATCTATTTCACTGCTTCAAGGAATTGCACACCTTTGACAAATGCCTCTAGATGCTCGAAGGCTTGTGTGTTTCACCGAGTTACATTTCTAGCATATGATGATTTGATGATGTGACCTTGCAGTGGTTCCCATCATAAGATCAGTCTGTATGAGAGACATGGGAACAGAAATGACCCCTGTTCCAAGTCAAGAGCCTTCAAGGACTGCTACACCTGTGGGAGCAACAACTCCACTCCGCAGCCCAAATTCTTCAGTTCCATCTACTCCCCGAAGAGGGGCACCAGCACCAACACCTACAGAGCAAGGCACAGATGAAGACTTGCAATGTACCATTGAATATGGAAAAAGAGAATTGACTGAACAAGAATTGAAGTTAAAGACAAGGAGGGAGATTGTAGCCCTTGGTGTGCAGCTGGGGAAGATGAATATTGCTGCGTGGGCAAGCAAGGATGATCAAGAAAAGAAAGTAGAAACTACTAATATAGAGAAGCTTGAGCGGGTCGAATTTGAAAAACGTGCAGCTGTATGGGAGGAGTTTGAAAAATCCAAGCACCTGGCAAGGTTTTTCCCTTCCCTTTTGCCCTCAAACTTGGTTAAAGAAGTATCCTAACCAACCCACCGAGTATGTTTATCAGCATTTCGATATAGGATATTCTCCAGAATTGATTTTGATGGAGAAAATGATGAATTTTTCAGATATAAACGGGAAGAAATAAAAATCCAAGCATGGGAAAGTCAGCAAAGAGCCAAATTGGAAGCGGAGATGCGGAGAATAGAGGTACCTGGATATTTTTGTGATTTTCCACATTTGGTAGGCTTTTTAACTTTGTTTGGCCTTCTTGGCTGATGGATGCTAAATTCTCAATTTGCTCTCATAAGAGAGAATTTATTAATTCTATACTAAAACCAGGCAATTCAGAACAATTGTCAGTCCAACTAGAATTTGTAACAGGTTTGTCTTCAAGCCTTTTCTTCATGGAAACTGATTGCCTGCTGGGCTGCAATATATTCAGCTCTTATTGATTATTAAGTAAATGGATGTACATGTCTTCCAGGCCCAGGTGGAACAAATGAGAGCTCAAGCTCATACCAAGATGGCCAAGAACATTGCAGTGACAAGACAAAAATCAGAAGAAAAACTAGCTGCAGCTGAAGCCAGAAAAAGTCGAGACGCAGAAAGAACTGCAGCACAGGCGAAATGTATTCGTCAAACAGGGCGGATGCCATCGTCACGGAACATGTGCTGTGGTTGGTTGACATAGAGCTAATTACAGCAAAAGTGGTGAGGAACTCGCTCATACTCTCATTGAGCCAAATATGCTTTCCTTATTGTTGCTTTCGTTCTCTTAAGGTCCATGAAGGTCTGTCCTGTCTGTTGCTCAACCTTGTGGTCAACTGAGTGACCTCAGTTTGTAAGCTAGTTTGTGAAAATGGGTGTTTCATTTTCTCTTAATTATTTATTTATGTTTTGGTCCGGAAGGGAGAGTCGGAGCCCCACTGAGGGGGAAGAGGTGAGGGTGAGGAGTGAGCAGGGGTTCGAACCTCCGCCACTGCATGAGGCGCACATGCCTCATTGTCGCTTGAGCTAGTCAAGCACCTCTGCCTCATCTTCTGTTTTGTGGGCAAGCAACAGGAAATTCATTCAAATATCTAACTTGTGACTTAAGATTCAAAAACTAGACTTCTATGTGCGGTAAGGGCTCTATTACATGGACACAGACTCTTAACACACTCACTTTTTAACTTAATATGAATCTTTTTTTGTCTGTTATTTTATTTTATTATGAAATTCAGGCAAATATCATTCATGAGGATGAGGATTAAAGCAAGAGGGATAAAAATCATGCTTTTTCAATGGACTCTCCTCTGTGAAATTTACAGGTTTCCCAATTTAGTGAGCTATCTGAACTTCAGCATATGCTTTCTGTATGTTGAGCAGATGATCCTTTATACAACATTATGCTTCGGCTGAATTGCATGAAATTGGGAGCAGTGGCGGATGTACATGGATCCTAGTGGGGTATACTCCCACTGGAATTAAATTTTTATGTACCAATTCTTCGGAATTTTCTAATTATGTCCCTACTTAAAATATTTTCTGGCCCCTACAAACTCTTAAAAACCAACAAAGTTTCCTCAATTAACAAAAAGTTTTGCCTCGCATTCTTTATTTTAGACAAAGTAGGGTACTAATTTTGCATGCTTAAAAAAAAAAAAAGGTTAATTAGCTAAAAACAAAGAAATTTCTATTTTAATAAGTGTATCCATTAGTATTAAAAAAGTGAGCATTCTCTAACCTCTTCTTTTTGGTTTTTTGTTATTATTATGGCAAAGAATGATTATTGGATATAGACTTAGTAAAAAGAAATCTGGACAATACTCAAAATGTAAAACCATATAAAATCTCAAAACAATAATTTGCATGAATATTTATAATAGGAATATTGAGAATTTAGAACTATTACTCAGTTTGTAAAAAATAACTTAATATTATAAATTTTCATATATATATATATATACACACAATGTAGTATTTATCTAAGCAAGAAAAAGGTGTTATTTTATTCTTAATTTTAGTAACTATTTATGCTGATGTGGCCAAAATTTTAAATTTAGAAAAGACTTTTTTTTTTTCGGTTAATTAAAGCTTTTGTTTTGATAATAAAAAAGTTGTTGATATAATCACATTCAATTTGAATTGAACAATGACTTTTCCAAATATATCCTTTTAGAGTTAGATATTGATTCATGGGTTGTAGCTTCGCTGATTTCCAAAAACCACAAGTTGATCTTTGATGGGAATGCTTGTGCCGCTGTTGGTCAAAACAGTCACATAGCTCTATACAATAGACAATGTCTCTCCTTATAAAGCCACTAGCTTACATATAAAAGTATCAAAGAATTCAATTAAACAGTAAAAATAAATATAAAATAGGAAGCGAAAGAAAAATGGAGATAAAGGAAAAAGAGAAGATATGGTTAGAGAGATTGAAATTTTAAGTGCGAAGTATATAACTAGGAATTTATATATTGAGAGTGAAAGAAATGAGTAAATAATATATAGATATTATCAATGTGTCCCGCACCTCAGGGAGATCTATTTTTAATCGTAAAGAGAAGATGAGGATTGCTGTACAATAGTTTCCTAGCGTGGAAGGTGGATGACTTCTGAATTGCTGAAAGTGCCCCATCTGAGCTTGGGCATTTGTTAGGCCTAAAAGATAGGAAGGCCCAAGACTCAGACTGGAGCTGAACTTTGAGGCCAGCCTAGACAAGATTGAAACTGGCATCAACCCATGTTCTTGAAATGGATTGACAGATGGCCCAGCATATCCAGCAAGAAACTCCTTTTGAGTATCGGTGGAACTGATAAATCATGAAGCTCCCTTTATGCAAAGGGGTTTGTCACCATGGTTGGACCTTGCATTTTCTGTCATAGGCTTCCAGTTGGTTCAAGCATCATATTACATGTTTGTGCGGTAGTAGGCCTTAAGGCCTTTATCTGGCTTCAAAACAGCCCCCAAAAAGACAGAAAAATCATTCCTAGGCAGAGAGAGTTCATTCTGGTATGGCTGCAATCAGAAGACACCAAATATTCCAAACTGTTTTAAGTCCTCATTCTGGTACAAATATCCGTATTTTTTATGGACTGCCCCAGCAAATTCGCCATATATCTACAATACGGTAAGTGCCATGTTTCGTTTTCCCTGGTCACGCGAGCAACACAAAAGCCATTGTAAAAGATTGTATATGCTGGGCTCACTGGCAACAGTGGTTACTGGATTAACTAAAGAATGCTAAAAAATTGTTTCGAGTTACTACCAGACTCTGAGGAAGTAAATGGGATTGGGCCATGAGCTGCAATTGCAGCCAGCTGGGACACAAAATGTTCACAAAGTGGAGCACATTTCACACGTGCCAGCTAAAGCGAGACAAGCCCCCGTATGTTCATCGGCAATCGTGCCTGACAGGATGATAGGGTCAATCTCTTTTGCTTCTCTTAAAGTTCAAATTAAACGGAAATGCTATACGTAAGCCATTGGAATTAAGGCAACTCAAAGTGTTCATTTCACCGTCACGATTGTTACTCACCATATTTTCAGTATTTAGGAGACATGTAATCGTCCCGTAATTAATAATTGAAAGGCAAATATTTAAGTCCAATTGGGCATCAAAATTTAATTTAACCTGTTGGTTTTACCAGACTCGGATAAATCAAAACGGGCAGCGGCCCTCTTTCTGCAACATTAAAGGCCATTTCGAGGGCTTGTTTCAAAGATGGCCAACCCCTAGAGAGCATGTCGGTAAAATATTGCCCCGACTTTTTCACCGCTCCCCTCTTCCAAGAAATTCCCGTCCAGTACTGAAATTGCCCCACAGGCACAAGCCTTCAATTCCGCCTTTCTACGGTGTCAACTTGCCGTGCAGGTCCCGCGAGAAAAGGTCGGAGAGCCGAACCAATCCCTCTTCTTCCGTCCTCTCCGCTTTCATTTGTGGGTGTTGGATAACAATCATACTACTGTGCTGACATGAAATTGGAGGAGGCTGTAAATGGAGGTGGTGGCACGTGTAACTCACGCGTATAATCTGCCGACACTGTACTGTCTCATATTGAATAAAAACTTAATGTTGACCTACTTCTTCTTTTTTTTTTTTATTATTATCGAAACTTTTTGGGAGCCTTTTCATTTTATCATGCGATGAATTTAAGTTTGAGGTTTCGTTTAAGGGGTGAAATGAATGGAAGAGGAGGAACAAGTTCGACGGGAAAGAAAGCCGCAGAACCAGGACGCGATGCTGGATGAAGGAGCCATGGTGGGTACCGAATGTGCTCGTAGATCTTTTATCCAGACCGGACTTGGCGCGCTAGCAGTATTGACGAGATGGTCAAAGCAGAACCAAAGACGGGGGCTTTAGGATTGCTTTCCAGAAGCATGAACCGGAAGGAGAGGCGGAGGCCATTTTCACATTAATGCAAGCGTAGAAAAACACGGTCGGTTTCAAACATCCATGCCAAAATTATTCAAAAAAAAAAAGACCCAATCCCGTGACACCGGAACCTACAAAGAGATGCCCCATAAAGTCGTGTCATAACAATTCGCGAAGGTCAAAATGGTCCCCAGTCACGGCCCCCAGAGAACGTCATTCTCATTCTACAGCAAAACTTAGCTCATCATACATTGACTGCCAAAAACAACACAAAAACCGACTGCCAACCTCATGAAACATTGGTCCCCTGCTAATTATGGATTGTATATGTTGAGTAGAATAACAACAAAAAAGGGTATCTTCTAATTACAGTAATGAACTTATATATAATCTGTAACTACAATTAGGCATTCCTCACCGCCTCTGGATGGGTTTGAAGAGGCCCCAACATTACAGGAGAGAGAGTGGTATCTTAAATGGTTACACTGTTTAATAGTCCAAAGACCCCACAGAAGTTATACCAGTGTTCAAATTTCGGGACTCCTGCCGACTTGCATAGCCATCGCAGCTGCCATTGGAAAGCCTCTGAACTGGAATCGAATTCAGAAGCTCAAGCCCTCGTTTGCCCATTTGTTGCACTTCTTGGGGTGAGAGTATTTTGATACACCACACGCTGTTTACAAACTCCCTGGAATCAAAAGCATCATAGCATATCAGCAGTAAGCTAAACAAAACTGGGAACCAAAGATGGAATCTCCTACATGAAGAAGATGCAGTTTCACAGCCACCATATTAAAACCATCTCATTTTCCCGTGCCTCATAGGTCATAATTGAGGTTGATTGAGTACTGAAAAATGTTCAGCGACAGAATTAGAACAAAGTAGAGAAGCTGGAAACTTACGGCCAGGGGTCATCACCTAGGAGAAGAACATCATTCTCCCTATCAACGAATACAAGCTGCCAGCCTGATCTCAAAGGGTCCTCCAGCTGGCCTTCAAGGCCAAACATGCGAGCAAGTTCGCCACGCAACTCAATGTAGCTGCTGAATTTGGTGATGTCCAAAGACCTGCCGAAGGACCCTGACTTGTGAACCTGTCAAAGATTCCATGTTAAAATCCTTCATCATAGCATTGCATAAGAGTGCCAGAATATAACACCTTAACGATGGGAACAATAGATAAATAAATAACTTAAATCACAGAGAATAAATGGAACAATGGAAATTAAAACACACTTCTTATGCAAGCCTACCAAGGTGAAGCGGGTTTGAGCATTAGTAAGAAGACCAGACTGACAACTCACCTTAACAAAGGTTCTAGTTGGTGGGTTAACTTGGTCTGCATTTTCTGGGGACTGCAGGAAACCTGATTCATCAATGCAACTGGAAGGTGTCATTGCTGGATTGAGGGAAAACTCAGTGCCTGTAGCACTCATGTAATTGGGAGAAGAGAAGGGTATAGTTGTGGAATCACTGTCAGTGCCAACTCCCCTAAGGCCTGACATTCCACTCTGCAGCAGAAGAGATGAGGGTTCTATATTGACACCAAATAGAAGACGGCCTTGTGGATCAGCGCCACCCTCTTGTTCTATTGGGCATTCCCTGCCAGGGAAGGGAGGCAAGGAAATAGAATTGCGAGAGATGTTTGTCTGAGTAGCAGCCAACTGATCCACTTGAGGTAGAGGACATTGAGGTGATGCAGAAGACATAAGAGGCCCAACGGCAGCTCTCTTGGATGGCCAGGCAGAAGAAGTAACCAGGGGGTTGGTTCCAGGCAGGTTGAGTAGATGGGATGACTCATCTTGTGGAAATGAACCTAAGAGACCGTGGAGTGGAGAGCGAGAAACAACGGGGCTCGTCACAGGGTTCCCATTTGAGTCAGAAAAACTCTGCTGATGACACAGTGAAGAAATAGCTTGCAGTGGAGGTGAATGGGATTGAGAGGATGAAGCAAACTGAGATACGGTGGAGATAACACTTGGAATCTGTTGATGATCGACCAGTTGAATTTGTCGTGGCAGCGAGTGCAGCTGTTGCTGGCTGTTAATAGCCTGATGATGTTGCATTTGCCGCTGAATAAGGTGAGACTGAGTTTGCACCTGAGATGGCTGATTTTGGTTTTCTTGGACACCAGGATGGAAAGACTGTTGAGGCTGAGAATGCTGTAACATCTGAGGTTGCATTAAAGCAGCTGTCCTGCCAGGAAGGGTCTGGTGTTGCTGGAATTGCAAAAGGGCTGGGGCTAATGGTTTTGAAGGATCTACAGACCTCATCTCCTGAAGGGCAGCAGCAGCCATAGCCTGGTAGACATCAGGTTGCAAACCAAGCATTGAGGCATCAACTCTTGGCTGCATCCATGGTGTGACTCCAAGCCCCTGAAGGTTCATAGATTGAATACCACGGTCTCTATCTCCTCGCATCCACATAAGGGAAGAATTCATTCCCAGTTCTTCATCCTTGATACCTAAGCTCAGAAGATTTATGAATGTAAGAGCTAAAGGAAAAACTACTAAAATTTCCAGAGAAAAAGAAGGAACCATAATATATTGAAATACTGTCCAAAATGTGATGTCACTGTCCAATCACTGAAAAGGGAATCAAGTCCATTATGAAATACAGAGAAAAACAGGACCATTGGAGCCATTTAGGTGTTCATGGAAGTCTTGAAGATGGTCTGCATACAAGCTTACCATGGAAAACAGGTAAACTAGGTGGCCACGGTCTCTTGAGCCTCAGCGGAAATGGGGATGGATACATTGGAAAGGTTGTTAGTGGTTCAATCTCCCATAAAGAAACTCTTGGCTGCCTCTCCCCAGCTATGGATTCATCCCAGCCAACCTGCATTTATGCATTACATTTGTATTAAGTTGGATACACAAAGAACATAAAAAAGCTCTTCTCTACCAGACATCAATTTATTTATTTATTAATCTGAGAAAAAAAAAAAAACTGATTAATTTAGCAATGAGCAATTTCACAGAATTTCCTCGACTTACCTTGACTGAGCGCCAATGCGAGTTTGGCCACTTACTAGGATCTAAGTCACTTATGCCTGTTATTGTACCCATGTAGCTGGGATATAAACAATAGTCAAATTCTATTAGAAACAATAAAAAGCTTCTTTCACAGATTCTATGCATTATGGAGAAAAAAGAATCAAACCAAGTCAAATTAGCATTAAGGCATTTCTTAGAGTAGCATCACAAGAAAATAATGCAACAAATTTTTGTGATATGAAGACATTAGATAGCACAAGCCCATGTTTACATCTAGAGAAGAGAAAAAAGAGAGGAGTGGGACAAGTCCAAAACATTAAGTTCATAGTCTAAGCTTGCAAGCCAGGTTTAAGGACCTACCGACGAACACTGGATTCCTCTGTTTCAAATAGCATCCTAAAGCGCATCCCAATGGACACATGCATATTATAGACTGCCTTGACATACTTAGCCAATGGTATGACAAATTCTGATGGGCTTGCCCTGAAGAGATGCAAATGTCAAGTAAATGAATTACAAGAGGAATCCCATTATTTACCAGCATTAACAAAAGCATACCTTGGGTTGTAGAATATGGTGAAGCGACTATTGGTTGCAGCAGCATGAGCTGCAGCAGCAAGAAGCCCCAAGTGCATGCTATCACTAGACAAGACCGATGAGGGCATTACAGTTTGAGGACGATTAGCACGTCGGATACCAAGGAGCAACTGATTCTTTTCATTCCTATCAGGGCAGACCCATTTCAGTTCGTCGGTGACAATACAACATACTTCACAGCAAATCATGTCAAACTTTATGAAGCTGGGATATTTAACCAAGTCCAAATAGGCTGAAACAGTACAGAATCACTTTTTGGAAGGTAGGACAAAAATGTTATAGTTTCATGCATGGATGGCACACGCAATAAATACTTCACCTAACCTCCTTTTGCAGCAATCGAAGAGAGCATACAAATTGCCTAACTAAGCTATCTAGACAACTCCTCCTGGCATTGAAAGTACTAAACTTTAAATAGCTTATAGAAGAGATGAGTAAAACACCTTTTGCCCTCATTCAAACAGAAATGCAGGAAAGAGTGATAAAAAAACATCCTAATGATAAAAACAACCAAAGCAAGGTAGATCCTTGACAACCTACCAGATAAAAAGCACTGAATCTCCAGCAACAAGCCTTTTAGCACTCACAAACACACTCCAACCTGTTGTAAGAAGGTGCCTTTTTGGTTGGCCTGAATGAAGAAATCAGCAGTTCAAGAAAGATGCTTGAGTTAAAACAGATATTATTAAAGAAACAGTCAACCATCAATGAGACAAGTAGCCGTAACTTTTTAAGTAAAGCAGGTCTTTCAAGAAATGATGGCAAAGTTTCAACTTAATATTGCTCAATGATATTTTCCAACATTTTACCACATTCTGAAGACACTCTTGAAGTTTGAAATATAAAGCTTTCAAAGAGAATTCAAGGTGATCACTTCAAAATGCAATGGAGTTTTCACCCAGAAAATGAACTAGAAAAAGAAAAGGTAGATGGAACATCTAGATGAAAAAGCAGCTATACAAATTCATCATAGAAGAGGTTGGAGAATTTGAGAAAATCAGCAAGAAAGCAACAAGAACTAATTCAATTGCAAGTCTACAGCAATAATAACTATGACTGAAAATGGCAAACATAGACCAAATACACAGTACATAAGCATCGGTAACATGGCAAGCATTAATTTGTTTATAGTGTATATCATGCTAAAACCAACCATTTCAAAGAGCCAAAGTAAGATAAGGCCTGTTTTGATGCATTGGCATCCAAGTGAATTAAGGGAAAAAACACAACTTACCACGAAAGATGTGTCTAAATTTCCATTCATTGTCATGGAGATCCCTAGCAACTAACTCCTGAGCTGGAGGCTGCTGGGAGAAGTCCTGCAATCAAACAGCTATCATAAGAAATTTTCTACAGTACTTGACCACAAAGAAGATAGAACATAAGATCAACAGTCAGGTCCAATCACATAGAACATTTACCAATGGAGGAAACACTTTTTCAGCTGCCCGGCGAGGGACGGAAAATCCACCATGAGTACTCGTGTCACTTGCCGTCAAAGTTTTACAAAAATAATTGGTGGGCTGTTTGCTGGGAGAACCCAATTCTGCAGGAAGGTATGCATCTTTTTGTTCTTGCTACAGAACAACATAGTAACCATTCAATTTGCAGACAAACTCACAAGAATAATGAACCAAAATACCATGCAGGGAAAAAAGAGATACCGGGCTCAACGGCTGCAAGGTCATCTGTGCATATACCTCATCTGTTTCAACATCTGCCTGAAATATTAGGGTGCTGTTTGAGCCTTTATGAAAGAGCCAGTAAGGATATGAAACACAGGAACAAACTATACAAGTCTTACATGCATGGTCACATTGTGAAGCTGACAGATAAGCTGTGTAGACAGGCTTGGGTAGTTAGGAATGTGCACATCCACTTCCTTGTTTGTTGATGCAGCAACCTATATGCAGGAGCATGGACGTTAAATTTCACTTAAAACATGATAGCAGCTTATGGTTGTGGCTCAAGCTAACATATTACGGATTATCCAAAATAAAACTTGTAAAGAAGTGGTACTACTGGTGTACGAGGAAAAAAAAAAAAAAAACACCAGAAACAATCAGATGTTCAACTGAAGTATCAATAGAAGCTAAAAACATTGCTCCATGGTAAAGAAAATAGACAAGTAACCAGATACTTTGCATCTCAATGTCCAAGATAAACAAGTACACTGGCAGGTATTCATCACTTCACAGTACACATTACCTGAGATAAAGAGATATCATTCTAAGGAAAGCACAAATTTGCCCAGAGACAAGAAATTAGTCTACTTCAGAATTATACTAGAGCATTCTTCATAATTACAAGAAAGCAGGCTATACTTGGGCCACTCATCCTTACCTGTTCGCTGTGACCCTGCGGGAAATAAACAACACGGCTTCCAACTGCAGGTAGAGAAACCAGAGGACCCGCACATGCATGCCAAAGTTCAGAATTCAGAACCCTCTTCTCCCCTGTACAAATCATTCCAAATCAATGTCAATATCGCACAGACCAGCATTTTCAGGTCCTCAAAACTTGCTAATGACAAATCCTACGCTATAATTAAACATATACCACCTAAGAACGTCAACAAGAAATTGCCATCAGTTTCTTACGGCAACACGGTAATAATCAACATAGCGTGTGTTCCAAAAGGGAGAAAGATCAGCATATTCCCTATGAAGGCTCTCCAAAACTGAGGTGCAATGGTTTCAAAACAAAGAAAAGAGAGATGAAAGATCAAAAAGCTTAATCCAACTTTGGATTTATCTGCCAAGAAAGTTTCCAAGATCTCAGTTTTTATCCTTCATTTGCTAAGAAACCAAGTGGACTATACGATCATCCAAGTTCCATAATTATACAAGAAATTGATACTAATTTTGCTCTAAAGCCAGAAACAAGCACAAAAATGGAACAAAGAAATAAGCCTGGAAGAGAGAGAGGGAGAGAGAGAACCCAAAAAGAGTTAATGAACACAAATACATCTGCAAACAAGGATAAACATACCTTCCTGAGTCTGTGGAATAAAACCAACCGAAGAGAGCCTCATTTTTCAAGAAATTTAAACCCACCTTAAGAAAATCACCTGCTCAGAGCCACAACCCAAAGATCCTAAAAACCACTCCTAGCCACACCAATTAAACCTCAAGCTCGACCAACCAAACCACTCAGCTATCCTTCTCTGCACTCCCTGCTTCCAACACAGTACCATGCCTTCACCTTTTGTTGCTTCCCTTCAAAACCCAACCACAATTGACCAAAATACACTGTTCACTCAGGGTACAAAAGTCAAATTACATTCAATGTGGGCTTCATTAGAAAGCTACAACCAAGGAGAATCCCACAAGAAACCACCTCTTGAATCTTCAGCCAAAGCCAGTTTTGCTGCAAAACACGATCAATTTCAGCCTCATCCGCTTGCTATACTCTTTCTCCCCCAGCCCCAAAGTTCTCCAATCATTGACCACAAATCTTCACCAAATGAACCCCAGCATTCTTACTCCAAGAACCACAGCCAACCACAAATGGTGCTTCTCGAGAGAACTAGACAGATAGAGAGTTGACGATTTCACCACCCAGATGAGCAAAACACAACAACGAGCAGACCCAGAAGTCTAATCAAGCAAAACACCACTAGATCTCACTTGGAACACACCAAATATTGCTCTCCCCTTTCAGTTTTATCTAAAGCCCAGATCTTTATTCACAAACACCACAAAGAAAAAGAAAATGAAAAAAAAAAAAAAAAAGTCACAACTTGGAAACAATATCGAAGAATTCAAAGTACAAAGCATTTGTTAAAGCAAACAGAAGCTTCAAGGACATGCCAAGGTTACAGCTTTAAGCACACATCTTATAACCGTAACTATAAACAAATACACATATTTGTTTACAAGGAAGAGAGGATTTTTCTTTCTTTTTTTTTTTATGGGGTCTGGTTTTTGTTTCCTTTAATGGAAGTAGTGCTGGTGGTGGTGCCTGGTGCTGATGGTGTATTGCTGCTGCTAGTACTACTACTCCTCCTCCCACATTTGTCCTCTCCCTGTATTTTGGCTCAATGAATGAACACACAGCTGCCATTATTTTTGGCCGTCTCTTTTATACCAAAGAGAAAAAGCTAAAAAAGCGGAGCTCTGAGGGAGAAAGACAGAGGGTGATTGCATGGTGTAATAATTTTCACTGGGAATAAGAGAGAGAAAGTGTCAGATTTTTTTTCTTTTTTCTTTTTTTTTTTTTGAGAGAGGAAGAGTATTTAATTTTCACTTTCCTACGACTTTATACTAAAATGCTAGTTTAATATTAGGCTGTCAAAGACCAAGTCAATATAATATTGGGGGTTTTTTTTTTTTTTTGTGAAAAGTGGAATATCATTGGATCGGATCAATAATATATATCACGAATAATAAGAGAGGAGACATTCAATATGCTATTTTTATGATAGATTATTATCTTCACTAGATAATTTTTAATTTTATTTATATATAATTATAACAAATAATAATAATAATAATAATATCTAATAATTAAAATAATATAACAAAAATTCGTATTCATACAAGTGATTTACTTCAATTTTTTTTTTTTTGCATTTAAGCAATCAAGTTCGGCCTTATAACGTGCAGCACTCAGGAACAAGCCAGACGTTTGTCCTCAAAGTTGGGAGATTTTACATTGTTATCCTTGTTCTTTTATGGTTGCTTTTTTTTTTTTTTTTCGCTTTTTCCTTGTAATGGATCGAATGTCTTTTTCTTAGGCTTTGTCAATTTGCCAATAGATTTTCTAAACATTAGAAAATTTTTGCATGGAATCATTCAATGACACTGTGCATATGAGTGATGGGTGGGGATGGCTTTGGTAGAGTTTGATTGGTATGTACCTTTTGCTAGGGTCCAACCACCACAAGTCCCATTTCAAGTGCCAGCTAGACTCCAACTAAAATTTTCTTTATCAAAGCCTTCCAGTTATCCTGCAGTTAATTTGCGGCCAGCTATTTAAAATGGCGAATTCCCTACCCTTTGTTGAGGTAAGTTTGATAATATGTTTTATTTTGAATTTTTAAAATATTAAATTTATAAAAAAAAAATCGTTTACATGTTTTTTATTTTTTATTTTACTTTTACTATAAAAATTTTAACTACCCAATTTATATATTTATATTTAAAATTTTAAAATTTTAACCTTGTCATCTCATACTCTGGCATTTAAAATAAGGAGATGGTGATAACATTCGATTCCTTATAATTTTACTATTCCTACTACAAACGGTAGGTGCGACGCTGTTATCTCTATTACTCGACATTTTCAATACTAACAATATTTTTTTTTCTCTGATCACATTTTGTATTTACCCGTAAAAAGAAAATAGAGAGAAATTATAAAGGTGGGCAGGCTTCTCACGGCAACAATGGAAAAAGGCACGCCATTTGGGATTTCCACTCATCTCCCTTTTTTTAACTTTTTTCTGTTCTTGATGCCATGTTCTGTCATTACATCGAGAAAGATGAAAAAGAAACATGGAATTTAGGAAGCAGGCTTGACCCAAGAAAAACAAAAAAAAATATGAAGAAGCACTTCAGGAGGGAGAGGACAGTGAAACAGAGGGAGACCACTCAAAAAGATTATTATCTTTTTCATTTTTTGCAAATGGGTAAATTAGCTTATTAATAATAATAATAATAATAATAATAAAAGGGACTGTCTATCCAAAGACAAAAAAGTTACAAGAAAATGAAAGGAGAGAAAGTTCAACAGGCTATTGATTGAGACTTGAAAATACTTCAGAAGAAAAAGGAATAGCATAGTTGACTATACTCTTTGGTAGGATAATAAAAAAGAAAAGATGTCTATTTAGCACTCTAATTCACAAAAATAAGATAATGTTTAATATTACTGTAACTATCGCAGTATCAAATTGATGGGTGACAATATACAATTATGAAAATAACACAATCTAACCACACATTTTAAGTATTGTTCCTATCTCGTACAATCAATTCAACGTTATATTAGGTGGATCAACAACAACAACAACAAGAATAATGCCTTCTTCTTAAGCAGGTTGATGAAAAAAGATCCATAAAATAAATGTTAACACGCACATGATTTTTTTTCTTTTTTTATTGATCTTAAAATAAAATAAAATAAAATAAAAGAGCATACCACACAGTGTCCAAACAAGGGTTTAAGGTGGATAATAAATAAGAAGAAGATTCTTACACTCTTTAACGCTAACGCTAGGCAGAGTTAAACAAATAAATGTCAATAATATCGGGTTAGTAAATATTTATAATAATTGCAACTCACATCAAATATTTCATAATATGACAAAATTAAAGCGAAAATTTTCATGCCACCAAACTAATTAAATTTACAATTAAGAAGTTACCCTTCTGACGTTATTGTAATGCATCAGTTGGTGGCTACTGAGGGAGTGAAAGACGTAGTTTTAATTAATGGGGACGCTTACCTTAGTCATCAATCACTTTAAAATACTTATTAAAAAAAAAAGGTAAATCAATACATTTGCTTTTAATTAATCACCAAATCCCCTTGAGTACTCAAAAAAGTAAACACTTAGTAAAGTAATTTATAAATAATTTAGATATTTTAACTGACAAATTCAAAGCCCCATCAAACCAATTTGCATGTATTATAGACTAGGGTAAATTACAGATTAAGAAATTGATGAATTTTGGCACCCACATGTATAGTTTTGTACACCACTTACTATGAGATAATTGAATTTTAGCGAGTTAATTCCCAATTTGATTAGTTTTAGGTTTGGTTTTTAGATAACCCCACGAATTAATGGGAATTTTCATTTTTATCAAGTAATTAAAATTTAAACTTTTATTTTAAAAATTTTAAGTCTAAATTTTGAATAAAAAATATAAAACTTATAAAAATAGTTAAAATTATCTATTGTATAACTTATGATCCAACGATATTTTTATTGGAAAAAAATATTATATTACACATGAATATAAGAGTGTTTGTGTATAATATTTTTTCTCTATAAAAATAACAAAATTATGTTAAAAAATTTCTTTTCCTTGTTAGACTTGAGAAAACAGAAAGAAATGGTCGTGGTCCAGCATCGTGATTATAGGGGCCCCTGGAGGGTACTTTTGCAAAACGGAAGGGGCAGCACCGGATCTTGTGATCCTACGGACAGTGCCCAGATCTTATCTTCCAATGAACGCCGAGAGAGGAGCGAAAGGACGAATCCTGACCATTGGTAAAGAATATTAGTATATCGATTTTGAATTTCACATTGCGAATAATATTTTAGCACCGAATGTCAAATCTAATGTTTTAATTAATTTTTCATACCACGAGAAATAGATTCGATTTACTTAATGATTTTCTTAATGTGCTCTGTGAGCAAATGGCACTGCCCCATCTCATTTCCTTCCTAAACTCTGAAATTCAAGCCAAATTAAAACACTTCTATTGACATAATCTGTGGCTGTCCAACACCTAAATTAATCATGGAATAAAGGTATTGGAATAATTGAGTGCATGTTTGTTAATCAAATTTAATTGATCAATAGATTTAGCTCTTAATCTCAAGAATAAGAGTTTTGATAATGATAACACAACGCAAAAAATAATTGAGGGGCATCATCAGAATTTAGATATGTTTACTTAATAATAATAATAATAATAATAATAATTGTCTCAAATTGATATTACAACTAAGTTACACGAATAATTTTTTTTTTTTTTTAGGATGAATTGGGTTCGAGAATTACTTTCTCGTTAATAATTGCTTCATGTTGATATTATTTGTATGATCCCCAATATGCTGCACCAATGTATTTTATGCGAGTGATTTCAGACTATTGTAGGCTAAATTAATTTTCTACGTAACTCAGGTTAATTAATTAATTATTTATTTATTTATTTATTTTGCAATCGACATTATTGAAGTTGCACTATTTTTCTTTTTTATTTGTTTTTGGAACGTCAAATTTGTTCATTTATGGGGAAAAAAAAAAAAAAAGACAGCTTATTGCTCTATTCAGATCGAATTATATCAAAAACGCCTTCTTCAGAATGAAGGGAATTGCCACAGAAACGTGCATATTAGTTTCAAATTTGATAATCACTGTATCTAAGTATACAAAAATAAAAATCTGGTAAAAATCATATATCTATATATTTAAAAAGTTTGAATTAAAATGTTATTGAATAATCTGAAACTGAGTCTGCCGGTAACATAATTAATATCATTTCTATGTTCATTTAAAAAAGAAAAAAAAAAAGAAAGAAAGAAAGAAAGAAAACGACCAAAGCAACAAAAACAATCCCTAACACTAAAAGCTGCCACGCCCTATGCAACCAGCTGCACAACTGTTCCACCCCAAAAAAAAAAGAAAAAAAAAAAGAAAAGAAAAAAACCCCAACAACTGCCATGTTCATCAGTCAGTCAAGATTTGGTTGCTCGTGCCCACTGAGACTAGAGAATCGAAGAAGTGGTATTTTCTTCTCATATGATTCTGAAAATTGAAATTTAACGATTAAGTTGGAGAATATTCTCGTTCATCAAACTAATCGAATCCACAATATTTCATCGCATATATAATTTTTCACCTGGGGTATAAAAAATGGCTGGCCATGGATATATATTCTTGATTTGGCATGAGTGGGCACTAACTAGGCTTTGAAGTAGCGCGCACGATCAACCTATTGGATATGGAGAACCTCGTTGAGTCATTATGCCACTAATAATTAAGCGAAAATGGCACTTGCTGTGACAGCACTGAACCAAAAAAAAAAAAAAAGAAAAAAAAAAAAAGAGGGGTAAGTTCAACTTTTGGTACAATTTGCCAACTGATTAACATTTGATTAAATGGTATGGTACAAAAAGGAGAAGTTTCAAAGTGTTGAAGACCCCGCACTCATAAGTTTCATAATGGTACCAATAATGATTGATTACATATTCTTCTCCTCTGTTTCCTTTTTCAAATCGGCCTTTGTGGATGAAAGAATGGTCAAGAAAATAATGATTTTTTTTATTTCAATTTTTTATTTTTTATATATACATTTTTATTTTTTGGGGGTGCCCTTTTTTAGGTTAGAAAAAGATGCTTTTGATACGTTATGCTTGTAGATCTACTTCTTGTGTTGAAGTCCGAAGAGAGAATAGCATCCGCAACATAAGCCAAATAAAAGATAACGCGGACACAATTTTTATTTTAATACCAAAAAGTAGATTTTGAATATCATTAAATTTCTAATGAATTCTTTTATATTTTATTTTAATGTTAATAAATTTAAAATTTAACATAATATTTTTAACTCAAATTTTCGTTTTTCCAATATTGTCTCCAACGCAGTACTATAACCCAAACTAATGTAAAGAAAAACATGTTGAGTTCTTAATCGAGTTATTATTTTAAACGATTAACCATATATTTCATGGGTAATATTTTTCAAAAAAAAAAAAAAAAAAAGACGCATTTCAGATTAACCATATAATTTCAAGGGAGTCGGCAAGATAATTTCAAGTACCCAAATTCCCACTTTTAGGAATTAGCACCGATTCATGGCATCGATGCCAAAACGTGGGCAAGTTCCCACTTCTAAGACTTAGCACCGACTCGTGGCATTCGTGCCAAAAGGTGGAAAACCAGTGGCAAAAATTAAACCAGAGCCCAATAATTGTGATACAGGAAGGGGAAAAAAATTTAATTATGTAATTACATTTATTAAGATACATGATAATTTTAAAAAAATATATATTAAAATATTTTTTTATTTTTGATTTTACTTGTTTATAAATATAAAAAAATATAATTAATTAATATATCTCGTGACTCTCAAAATGAGTTCAATTAATTTATAAAAAAAAAAAATCAAGAGAAAATGAGAGAGAATACAAAAAGGGTGAGTGGAAGACAAAGGTGCCATACCCTCCGTAGTCCTCACAATAATACATAAAGTTTGATAAATCGTCAACAGCTAATAATACATTAGCCTTAATATTTTTTTTTTTTTTAAATTGTATTTATTTGTATATATTAATTTTTAGTAGTTGCTGGAAAGAGAATTAATAAATAATAGAAAAAACTCTGCAAGCCTTCAAATATTTCGAAAGAGATTCTCTAATTCAAAGTAAATAGAAGAAAAAACAGAGCCTTTTATTTTGTGAGATTTAATAGACTGGTTGGAGTTTCAATCCCTAAGCTACTCTCTCATGGTACAATTGTTGAATGTGTGATTAGCGATTTTGTTTGAAAGTTTAATTTTTAACATTAAATAAAAAGACATTTCAATATGAAAACTTTTTAAATTGTTAAATCTTAAAAAAATCATATAAACATAATATTACTTTTATTTCATATATATATACATGACTTGAATTTAAAATAATTTTATCATTATATAAAAAATAAGCTCTTTATTTTTGAAATTAAAGGACAAAAATGATGCCTATAATCATTTCCCACAAAATTCCTTTTTGCTATACATACATGAACATACATGTTTTTTTTTTTTTTTTTTGACAAGTGATACATGACTAAGGTGGCCTGTAATAACCATGAACACAATCTATTTGTATCTTACGGTCTAAATTAAAAAGGGCTTAAATTTTTTTTTCAAAAAAAAAAAAAAACAAAATCTAGCAAGTGATATAGTGGAGCTTTCATTAAACAGTGCTTTTGTGTCTTTATCAGTGTGTCCGTACTTGGTTTCTTGCTTTAGTCACTTTCTTTCTCTTTCTCTCTACACCATTAATAATAACAATTGAGGATTTTCGGGAGAGAGAAGAACAGTGGACAAGGTGGTAGGAAAAGATGAAAGAAAGAAAAGGAAAAAAACGAAAGTGATGTAGATGTTAGAAAAACAAAAAGCAACAGCTCACCTCTTAGATTTTTGGGTCCCATCAAATTTTCCTAATCTCTCTCTCTCTCTCTCTCTCTTTATCTCTATTTTGCTTTCCCTTCTTTAAATGAATATTATTAAACGCAAAAAATTATATTAACTAAATAATGTTTAATATTATATAAAATTATAATAAAATTTTCTATATAAATAATGAGAAAATAATTGTTAATATTATTTTATATGATATGAATTTTATTATGTTTATTAAATAATGTTTAAGATTCTATTCTTTTCATAGACGTGACCTTTTACAGTGCACTTCGCTCGACTTTGCGTCGCTAAGTCACGCGCTTCTCGATTTTAGTTCGAATTTATAAAAATGATGATTAATGTTGTGATTATAATTTTTTTGTGTACAAAGAAATTGATTACACAAATTTAAATTTTTATTGATTTAAAATAATTTTATATTAAATGAATAATACTTTATATGATATAGAAAATTTACATTGATATACACTAATTTATCATAAGTTTTTATATTATATAAAATATTTTATATGTAATATAATTTTTTTAAAAATTTATTTGAATTCATAAAATTTGAGTTTGGCTAAATTTTTCAGAGAAAAAAGGGCTTATTTTCTGTTTTCCTTTGTTTCCCTATTAATAAATTAACATTCCATTATGCTTTCTTAAAGTAAAATAAATTTAAATTAGTTTTGAACTATACAAATGAGGCCTGGACATTGCGCGCTATAGTCCTATCCAATTGTTTTGACCGATCCTGTCTATGGTTTTATACAATCGAAGAAACAAAAAAAAATCCTTAAATACTGCATTATTTTTCACAATTTAAATATTATAAAACGTGACAATCAGTTAGGCATGAAGTTAGGGAGAAAGAAATTAAAAAGAAGAAGAAGAAAAAAAAAAAAAAAACAAATGCTTAGACAAAAGGACGTGTACTTGTGTTTCATGTCCATGGAGGTCGGCTGTCGCCAACAGTCCACATATCAAATAAGGTTGTTGTTTTTCTTTCCTTTTGATGAGGCCCGAATAAGGACACACAATGTTTTTATCTCTTTGTGATTATTTGGTTTTGATTGACACACAAACTCAGATTTTTAATCCTAATTATAAATCTTACATTTGTTAGTATTTAAAAGTCTATCAATTTTAAGTATGCACAGACCTATATATTTATTTTTTTATTTTTATTTTTATTTTTGTCTTTTTGGGTTAAGATAAATTCAACATGGAACATTGACACTAAATGTAAAGCATGCACGAATGCTCAATTCGCATTAGGGTGACAACCAAGTCGTCGAATGGAATCAAAATGCGAACCAAATCGAAATTTTCAGTTCGATAACATTGCAGGCTAAATTCAAACGATACAATCAGTTAACTAGAAGATACATGTCTTTTCGACAACTCAACAGAGACACTTTGCATCTGATCCACTAGTTTGGAGACTGAGAAGGGAGGGTGCAGTTTGAACCCTCCGAACTCCTTCCTTTCCTTCACGGGGCCTTGAGGATCTTCGGATAGTCACACCCAGCTTTAGGTTAATGTCATGGCGTCGTTACCGTCTTCTCAAAAGACGATCTTCTCAAAATACAGTTTATTGAAGTGTATAATATATTCGTTTATATAATTTAAATTCTACTTCATTTTTAACAATACAAGAGTGAAATGAATAGAAAATAATCTGTTACATTCTCTTACACTAAATTTTTAAACATTCTGGTCGATGTTCTTGAATACACATAGAGCGAATAAAATTGAAAATTCTCATCATTCCATCCCAAATCAAGATCTGACGGCAGAAGGGTAGATTTTAATACTATTCTATCACAAAATTATTAAATTATCTCCAAAATGAGTCTATTAGGATATACAATACACCCCATGGCCAAGTTTTTCCTTTTCTCTCTGACAACGTGAGCGTGGGATGTTTAGAGAGTAATCCGTTATATTAAATTCTAATTCTGATTCCAACGCACGCCTACACACATCACAATCATTTTGGTCTTCCCAGTGTACTGCACCGCAACTAGGCACTAAGCCTCGTACAAAACAAGCCTTTTGAGCGTGATCGGGGATAGAGGTGGTAAGTGGATGACTCGAATCGAATTCAAGCCGTGTTATTTTGGATTATGACTCTATCGGATTCTAAATTATTTAGATTCGTGTAACTTGAATTGCGAGATTATCATATTTTATTTTTATTAAATTTTAAATATTTTAAATTTTATATCATCAAATTATAAATTTATTAATTTTTATATTTATCTAATTTTGTATTTATAAAATTCTAAAATTTAAAATCTTTTTAATTTTAAATTTGAATTGTTAAAATTTTAAATTATTTTAAATTCTGAATTAATTAAATTTTAGTATTTATTTTAATTTTAGATATTTTAAATTATAAGATATTAATTTTTTATTTAATATAAATTAAATCTAGTTAAATTTTAAATAAAATAAAATAAATTATTTGGATCCGGGCCAATTTTTTGCTGCCTCTAAAACAGAGGGTCCAAGTCCCCACCCCTCCAAAAAATCGGGCAAATTTGAAGGTTTCGCCAACAAGGCGAGCACTAGGGTCCTGTTAGTCGAGAGAGTACTAGGAATATCCGGGAAAAGAGGAAAAAGAAAATAGCTGCGATTGTTACTTTATCATGGAGCCAAGGCAATTATAGGCCACTCCAGAGGCCCCCCCCTGGCCTCCACGAGGCATTAGGGAAATCACTATCCCCATCACATATGCCCTAATTGTAGCACCTTGTGTTTTATTACCAGTCGAATGATTTTGCAGTCAGCTGTTTGGAATGTAACTGCTGAAAATAAAGAAAGCATTCCAGGATTGACATTTCACTAAGGTATACCAATTTTCATGTACCCGTTGGTAGTGTTGTGTAACGGGTTGCGGTCATCATACCTTAATAAGTTGATTCTCGAGGAGAAGTTAATAACTACGTGACAGTTGGCTTCCATCAAGTGTGTGCAAAAGTATGGCGAGAGGGAAGTCAACTCTAGAGTCTTTTAAGTCTCGATGATGTCCGGTCTACCAAATTTTCTCTCTCTCTCTATATATCTCTTTTGTTTATAAAAATAAAAAAAAAATTAGACGTGATGTTTTATAATTTTATGAAAAAAAATATTAAGTTTTACCTAAAAAGTAAATTTTATAAATGATTACTTAACCCCTTCTAAATATAGGATATTTGGTTTGAAAACAAACAAGCCTTTTTCCCGCTGAATTGCAACATTCTGTGGTACTCTGTCAATTTTCTAGAAATACTCTTCCTCCTTGATTGTAATTTGGAGGTTCATTAAGCAATCATTCAATTTGTTTGAGCTAACGGAAGTTTGTAGTTCAACGCCCAAAAAACGGAAATTAAATTAAGCATTTTAGGACTTGAATTTGGGAGTGGAACAAGCCATAAGCTAAGTTTGGAGGATCACAATGGGATTTGCCACATTTGAACGAATGACTATCAAAGTGTTATGTATTGCTAATTGCATATTAACAAGCTAATACGTGCATTTCACCAATGTGAAATATTTGATAAGGAGAAGCCATGCGTGTGTTTCACAAAACGTGATTAATTATTAATCTAATCTTAAAAAATTTCAAGAAAAAAAAGAATCTTAATTCAATCATTGAAGGTCACGCTTGAAAGAACTTGTTGATTCACCTAACCATTTTTTATTTTTATTTTTGGTGTTACTCAAAAGAGGAAACAAGACAAGTTTAAGACAGTTTGACACTTATGGAGAGGAAAATGCCATGATTAAGTTGGACCCATCTGCTAATCATGTTGTTGTCTAGGCAGAACATGATTAATTGATGACAAAGAAAGGTTTAAAGGAGTTCACTAATGATGATTAACTCACGACTAAGCCATCTCACATTGAACCCATTTAAGAAGGGCATACAATGTTAAGGAAAACAGACGCAAACATAGAATCAAACAGAGTTGACCGCATGTTTGTGTGTGCTTTTTTAATCTTGTAAGTGGGGGCAAAAGCAAGAAAACAAGCCAGCAACAGCTTTGATATTTTCTTGATCATGTTTTGGGTGACAAGGGAGTCTCCAACAAAACGAAAACCCTTTAGCAGATTTGTTCTAACTGTGCTGTTTAGCTGACCTTGCCCCACTAATCATTTCTGTTATCACTAGGATAAGTTAAACAGGATCCTTTGTCTCCCTCGATTAATCCGTATGTACAAGTCAATTGTCTAGAAGCCATTTATGACCATCAATCGTTTTTAGTAGTGTGTCTCATTAGACATTTAGACTATTCCTTGTATAATTTCCTCCATCTTTTAGAATAATTTAAATTATCTTGATCAAACCTTTCTCGTTGATAAATGACTTTTGACCTCTAATTGATTATATATAATGACCCAAACCTTTTTCCGTCCTTTTTTTAATGCATTCAACTACTACTAATATAATCCATGGAAAGGCTCCACTAGGTAGAATAACATTACGTAAGAAATTGCTATATACACGCACATTTTAGTTTTATACACACAAAATCATTGTCTTATGTAGTTAAGATAACAGACTTCGTTATGTGTGAAGCTAAAACCTGTGTAAAAATAACAATTTTTATTCAGAAAATATAGTGGTGGTCTAAAGTTTTGAGCTCCTAGGCATATAACAACAGCGAGGAGAATTTTGTGTCGTCTTCTTGGCTACCAAAACTTTATTTATCTACCAAGTTTGCATGAATAGGCAACTTTGAACCACAAATCTGCGAATGTGGGTGTTTTTCTGTTGTTGTTGACGGCAGGACACCCAATGTTTACCAAATTTATATGGTCAAATATCATCGTGGATACTAGATTTCTAGTCGTGGAACTTGGTTAACTAACTAAATTGCTTAGTACAGATTCTTGAATGACACATTTTTATACCTTCTGCTGCATTAAACATTAGTATATTTTGAAGTCAAAGCAAGAATCTGAACTATAAGGAATGGGACCACTGTTTTAAGAGATGATAACAGATGGGACGGAAAGAGAGAGAGAGGGAGAGAGAGCGAGAGAGATGAGATAATCTAAAAATATATAGCACTTTTGAATCATCAAAATAAAAATAATTATGGCTCACATTTGAGATCTTGCGATGCTATCTGATAGATAGTGTAGGCCAAAGAGGAATAGATTAAGGTATGTGGGTAGAGGGGGACAATTCTGGCCTTCTCAGCACATACACACACTTAATTGTATGTTCCCTGGAAGGCACTATGGCCAAAAGGGAAGAATGTGCCATGATTTTCAAGAGAGTGTGTGTGTGTGTGTGTGTGTGTGAGAGAGAGAGAGTGTGAGAGAGAGAGAGAGAGAGGGCAGACCTGCTTACATAAGAAAAAATCTGACTCAATGAACAAAAGGGGCTGTGTACCTAGGCTAATTTTTATTTTGCATGGGATTCTTCTTCTTTAAGAAGGTATCAAAACTCCTCATCATGCCCCCCCTTATTTGGTTCCATCTTTTACTTAACTAGAACTGTGGTAAAGCTTTCCTCATAATCATGAGTGAGCGGTTAATATGGTCTCCATTCTCCAACACAATTTTAAATAATGAAAACAAGATTCCAAGTTAATAGTTACGAAGAATTATGATTTCAAAGTATTGGCTTTCCAAAATGACAGGAAACTACATAGGAATTCCAAAATTTCAAGACTCTTTTGATTTTAGAGTGGTTAACATCGCTAAACGTTGCTTTTATGGCTAAAATAAACCAGGTTTGGTCCAGCCCACAGCACATGTCCAGACAGTCTTATGTTAATGAAGTGGCTGAACAGCATCCCTTCGGATTCATCATCCCCTGAGAACCCAACCATAAAAACCTCTTTTGCCAAAGGGCACAAAGCACATGCATGCATTGCATATTAGTTGGATCCAACCCCACCTTAACAAAATGGCATATTTTAAATTAAACTTGATAAATCCTTGACCTGCAACAATTCATGTGCCCCTCCCTACCTCACTCAAAGTGCTAAGCTAAAGACAAATTTTCCATTTTGGGAAAATTACACTACAAGGACAATTATGAACTGTTTTCTGCCAAAACTTAAAATCATATGATTTATGATCACATCCCTTTTGGCTTCACCCAAGAAATTTCTAACTGCATGTGCCCTCTATGCAAACCATGATGATAAAGAATTTTATCGTGAAAATTACAGAAACATAGTAAATACCCAATTCAAGAGGATGAACCAGCGGTGCCCATCTATGATTATGCCCTGCCAAAGCCATCTTTACCGAATCAACAGTCAATCCTCACTTCAACTATTATAGTAGCAATCAACTCCCTGAAAAGGAACTGCCTTATGGCTTCTATAACATGAATATCATACCAGAGATGGATTTACTTGCATGCTCCTTTGGAGTTAATTTTACTTTCTCCAGAAAATAAAACTAAATCAACAAAAAAGATGCAATCAACCATTGGTAATGAAGAATGAAAAAGAAAATGCATGCAAAAAGAAACTGGCCACGAAAAGACTTGAGGTAAACTAAATTATGCTCTAAAACAAAGAGAGCCCAGATAATTGTGCTTCAGTTTGGAAAAAAATATATGCTTCAGTGGGCCTCTGAACGAGTTCAACAGTGGCCCTTGCATGTTTGGGCTGAACATTGCTTTTGTTACATACAAGGAATCTTGTTCTTCCAATTCCTAAACCAATCCAGATTAGCTACGTTTGGTCCACAGCCCAAAAGTCATCTCAAGACAGTCTTGTGTCAGTCGAGTGGCTGAGCAGCATCCTTTCTGGTCCATCCCCCGGAGAACCCAAATGTGGCAAACTTCTCTTTTGGCCAAGGACACTAACCACATTCATATTAGGTGAATTCAATCTTAGTCATGAATCTGCAACAGCTCATATGCAATTTTCAGTTGGATAAAATCACACCTGCACAGGTGGCATCTTTTTGACATGGAACTTACAAATCCTCAAGCTGCAACAATTCATGTGCCACTACCCCACTCAAAGAGCTCGGCCAAGCTAACAATTTCCATGTTAGGCAAAACCATATTCCGAGGGCAACCATGAACTGTTTTCTGTTGCCAGACTTGCATTCATGATTCATCACAGCACCTTCAGTTTCACTATCAAGACATTTCTTGTACACATGTCCTCTATGCAAACCGTGATGATTAAAAAAAAAGAAAAAAAAAAAAACATTGTTATGAAAGTTACACATACACATACAATTAGGTATCACTCTCTTCTTCAAAATCCATCAAAAAATCAGTCAAGTTCTCAGAATCATCTATTGCTTCTTCAAGAGTCATGCGACCATCCTTCTTCTTAGGTTTAGCCTGCAGGTTTCGCCAACACAGGAATAAATTATAACTAGAGGCTAAAAATTGGGACAAGCAGGCAAGTTAACTCCAGTTAAAAGGTGTTTCCAATGCATGCAGCTCCCATACTATAGAGTGTGGAGAAAGGCCAGATGTACACAACCTTATCTTTGTTTCACAAGACTTCCAAGTCACAATGGAATAACTTTACCGTTACACCAAGGCTCGCCCTTCAAGCAAGTTAACTCTAGCGAACACATGACAAACATTTCTATTTTAAAACAGCTCAAATAGAAAACAAGCACGCTTCAGAACACACTTGCATAACATGTGTTTGCGAGAATTATATGCTGGCTTATATATTACTACAGAAAACACCATCACCTTTGATTTGCGAGGTTGGGGAGTGGTTTTCAGAACACTCCAATTGCGTGTAATTTTCTCATTGTCATCATCATCATCATCATCTTCTTCTCCTTCCTCCTCCTCACTACCTTCTACCTCACCATCCTCTGCCTCTTCCTATATAGATAGTGCCAAAACATAAGTATCTGCCATTAAACTTATGCTATAGTAAAATTCATTGCACAGTGCATCCAAGCTATTTTCAAATGAAAGAAAAGGCATATATTGAGAAAAATGCAGAAAGAAATGAACCTACTTCGTTTTCACCAATGTCAACAGCTTGTGCCATAGCTTCATCAATGTCTGTCATCTGCTTTTAAAATGGATCGACAACATTGACATCAAAAGGGGAAACCAGTCAATACACTTATTGGGGAACGAAAAATAGAGGCATAACTCCAAAACTATGCTCTTCATGAACCTAACTATATAATGCCTGCCGGCTTAACAATTCAGGTATATAAAGAAAGCAGAGAAATATGGTAGCAACCAGTCACCACCTCCAGAAAGAAGATAAACCTTCATATCAAACTTCACAGAAGTGTGATAACCACACACTTCTGAAGTCTTTTCTAGCTTAATCTATCAAGGTGCAAAGTAAACACTTGGAAACCGAGGGCTTGGAATGGTAGATAAATAGAGTAGGAACTTCACTTGTCTGATCCATAAAATTTTTAATGACTTCTTTATGAGCTATAGCCCTTGGACCTTATCTCAGGTGGAAAAAAGTTGTAAAATTGTAAATTCAAGGTTCCTGTCTTACTGAGATGGCTAAATCCACATAATGAGAGAGAGCAAGAGAAAGAGAAAGAGAGCATTGCAAGTTCATTCTTATCTATTGAATTACCTCAAGTTGTTCTGACTTTTCTTTTGCCAGAATTTTCTCAAGCTCCTCTCTGGAGATAATTTTGCCATGCTGATCAAAGGGGGGAAAAGGTGACCTGTTAGTAAACTAGGAAAATAATCAGACTGTCACTTAAGCATCACACTTCTTTATTGTAATACTTCAAAATAAGAAATGACCAAACTTTGAATAGTTTTAAAGAAACCCGTGCCAAAATAGCCCAAGAAGAAACTTGATGTAGTGACTAAGTGCAAACTACACCTTGCTTTGCCAGCACCTTTCAGAAATTAATCTCATTTACTTTTGAACTTTTGATGGGATGAAATTAGAACAGGATGATAATATGTCATTCACTTATGCTGTTATTGTTTTCAAGAAAGATGCACCAAATAATGTTATCCATGAAATCATCAGATTTCCCACCCAAATAGATCTGCTTTGTTGTTGGCTTCTGCACCTTCTACCAGGAACTGAATTGTTGGTCTTAAATGATCTGTATCAATAGCTGTGGCATTCTGATCCCCATTGTGAGCTGACCAATTGTGCATAATTAATGGCACAGGGGCAAATAACTCAGAGGGGAAATTGGGAATGACCACTTGACTTGTTCTAATCATTAAAATAGAAGGAACATTTTGTGCACAATGAGCATAACGTATGGACTACAATGTTGCAGTTTAATTACACAAGCAGTCTGCTAATTTTATTAGAGATCATTTAATGATTTTGCTGATGCTCCAATCTTGAGCTTCCTTCATGATCTCAAGGAGTGTTATCATCATTATACATCAATTTTTGGCATCATAAAGCAATAGGGTAATTAAGATCAATGATAAATTGACTGATGATAGATCTCCTAAAGATAAGGAAATTTGTAGTAGGTGTAACCTCTTTAAGGAAATCCAGCATATTGGGTGTTGGTTCATGAAAATTTGGACCCCTGAAATCAATTATTTCGTTTGGATCTTGAATGTAGTTGATGGTTGGGTAAACTGGATCTCCACCCCAAACTGCAAATGCCAACAAAACAGTCAACTGTTGTAACTACATTATAATAAGGCATCCAATATATGAAGGGAACACTTGCATCTTTGTATCTCTTCAGATGCTGTATAAACAAATAACAAAACATGAAATCTACAAATGACAAAAGGCAATTACAAAGCATATTTTCAGCGAGATCATGTTAATGGAAGAACAGAATTTCTTTAAAATAAAAGGGTCAGACATGATTAATGAAGCTAAAATTGTAAGTAAAAGGGTAACTGTAAGTAATTAGATTAGTATCAAATAGAATTGCCTTGAATGTTAAAAGGGAACATATGGCATTTAATTGAAATATTAGATATGTAGGTGAATTATGCAGCCAATACTTGGAAGAAATTGCAACTGATATTGGGATTGACAAAGTCATGCTGTCCTGGAATAGACATTTTAGTCAACTTCTTGCATAAATAAAATAAGAATCAAGTAACTTATAAAAAAAAAAAAAATGATTAAACAATGTATTAAGAAAAGTTAACAACATACAGGGTAAAATTTCACAAGTACATAGCATGCAAAATACACTAGTGTATAGTACACTTGCACACAAATAGACAATATGAGAAGGCAAAAAGTGTAAGTTACCAATTGCTAAGCATGAAATATATCTTTGTTCAAATTTTAGACATTCCACTTTTAATAAATGTGCCCAATGATATCCCAAAAGATGCTCTAGAGAACATAAAATAATGTTCACAGAAAAATAATGAATAGAATGCAATAAAATGAAAAATAAAGATGCAGGAAAATGCACAAATGTACTGTCACATACTTTGCTTGATTTGATCCTCCCGCAGTCGCATTGCTAAGGGGTCCCTACGAATACGAACATCAGTTCCCATCATTATTCGGTATTCTCGATCTGTTTGATGGCAAAACATGTCTATTAATTGGGTATTTTCATCTTCACCAGTCTCTTCAAAATGTTTTTGAATAGCTTCATGTGAAGTGTCTCTCTTCCATGCTTTTACCCATTCTGAGTAGTATGCTATTGGACCTTCTTTTTCCAGTCTTTCTTGTTCAGCCTGAAGCCTGCACAAATTAATGATGACATAGATCATAAATTCAACAAAAAGATTAAATAAAGAAATCAATAATTTTCTCTAATGAACAAACTAGCTAAAAAGCAACCAACAGAGGTACTTGACTACTTGTGAAAGACTGGAAGAAAAAAGAGTCAGAAAAGGGGTAATAATACACTGTTAGCAGACAAAAAGAAAAGAGAATGGTTACGACCAAAGAAATGCAAGAAAACGTTGGGAGTTAGCAAGGAAAATGACAACTCATGACATTATACTATAGTTTAGACACTCAGTTTTCAATGAAACAAAGAATACACTAATGGAAGAGGTCCTGGAGCTCACTTAAGTTACTTCCATATACAACTAAACTGCCACACTTGGCTATTGTGACAACCCCAGGGGCCTAAACAATATGAGTCTCACAGAAGGCTAGTATGATAATAACACAATTTTAACATCTCTTATTGTGGAAAATTTTTCAGGTCTAAGCTCTCTTCTTTGATAGTTTGCAGCATAATTCTTCTTACACTTGCTTTCTCACCATTTTTCGAGAGACACCATCACTAACAGACAAATGGTCCCATATCACATGATCCACATGACTCATATTTTTTAATATCTGCAAGACCATGCAAATCAAGGGTACGACATTTCCGTTCTATCACATGACATGTTTATCTAACCATAAACATACCATCAAACAACTTCAAATGGAAATGTCTTTATTCTGTTGTTAGAAGATATGTAATATCTCATAATGGAAAGACCAATACTGAAGCATGGCACAAATATGGATCACAAGAATCCATATCTTAGTTTAAACTATAACAAATATATGCTTTACATTTTTCAATTATTTTCTCCCTACTTTCGAGCAGTTTTTAATCAACAAGGAAGCTAAATATCATTTTGAATATGCATATGCATTGTCCCAGGGATTCAAAATCATGATACTTAAAATATGCATTTCCATCTTATTATCTACGCTAGCAACTAAGCAACAACACTTTAATATTCATTTCATCTTTCTATCGATACAATTTGACAACTATAATGGTTTGTTGGCAACAATTTATACATCTTCAGTCACTCTCCACATTCTTAATGTACTTATCCAATTCTCTAGAAAACTTTTAGTTACTCCTTGTCCAACAAATCCTCATGCACATTTGCAAATTTTTTATAACACTGAGAACTAAGACTGGGGCTGAGAGAGAAAGGATGGAGCTTGTACAGAAGTCAGTAGTTTCTAAAGAGTGAGAAAAACAAAAGAAAAATTATGGAAAGATACAGTTGAGATTTATTTCACCTTTCTTCCTTATAAAGGTGCTTTCTAGCTCTATAAAGGGCAGTCTCTGTCAATGTTGGTTCCTTGCCATAAAGTTTCACTTGCCCTGTTTCTGCCATTGCTTTGAGAAAAACCTGAAAAGAAAAAAAGACCACATTGCAAACATATTCTGGGGAATCAATTTGTCATATCTAATTTAATAGCCTATATGAGCTATTTGTTCTATTTGTGTTTAGCCCACAATGATAGTCAACATTCAAAGACTTCCAAGACCAAGCATATGGCGGAAACACAAAAGGTAATCATCCAGGCAAGGAAACATGAAATCATTTTTGGTGGTGCCTCTTCAAGACCTTCCATATGTATATTCTTAAGCCACATACTTCATAAGATATCCAACATTCTTGATATTCAGCCCATGGATTGCTCAGATGCAACCATCAAATCAAGCTTCGAAGGCAAGTTTCCCCATCCCTCATCCCATAAGAAAAGAAAATTGTTTTTTTTATTTTTATAAAAAAAAAGGAGGATGGAACATTGTTACCCATTATTTTTTATGGTAAGTGGATAGTTTAGAAGAGGTTGGGGGGGGACTGAAACCCCAATGCCTTGAGGTAGTCACCAGTCCAAATCATGATGGTTGCAATATCATTCCACAATTGCAATGGCAGTGAAAAGTGTCCCAGAAAGGGTCAAAATGCTGAAAATGCAAGGCTTGCTTGCAAGGGCACAAATAAAGACACAAATGGAGATGCCAGCAATTATTAAAGAAGTGCAGCACACTTTAAATTCAGATTAAGTTAACATTTAGAGGGAATAAAGAACATGCTAATAAATCTGGGTTTGGTTGTTAAGGTGAAAGGAACAACCACATTTTCTACTCAGCATAATCCAATCACTTTCAACTGGGAGTATATCTGTCCAAGTTACAAATCGTTCTAAAATAAATGAGCACTAACTGTTTCAATATCAGGCTTCCTCCTTTGCCATCTGGACCATTGTTCTTTATCTGGCTTTCTCCAGTTCCACCATAATTCCTCATCTGTCAGTATCCCCTCTATAGGCTTCTTCACCTTGGGATCAATATAGGGATGAGGGCGTCCAAGCTTCTTGTCTAGGGCATATCCATTCTCTTCTTCTTCCTCAGGTTCTGTCTGATAAGTTACGTAGTCAGATGAGAAATCCTTAGATTCTTCTGTTGACTCCTCAGCAGTCTCAGATGCCTCTTCATTATTGAATTCTACACTTGCTTCAGTAGATTCAGGAGCAGATACTAATGCTTTATACTTCTTCCTCCTACTTCCAGGACTTTTTCCATAAGATGGAGATCCAACTGAAATGCCAGTTGGTTCAGGAGCACTGGCAACCCTAACACGATCAGCAGTACCTTCTGGCCAGTATTCCTGTTCTGGAATACTAGCACGAGCACCAGAGGCTGGTTCGAGTTGCCCAGATGTTGAGTCAAAATAACTATGGTAAGGAGGGCGTTCAACAGATATCTGTTCAATGTATTCGTCCTTCTTCTCACACTTTGCACATGGGAGTAAAGGAGCCTTCTGACATGTGTTGAAGCCAAATCTAACTCGCAATATTTCAGCTGGAAATGCACCAATAAATGACTTCTGCACAGTTTACAGAGCATAATGCATAAAGGTTTAGCTTAAGCCAAATGAGATGGGAAGAAGCATCTTTAGCAGCAAAAATGGGGGTTTTTTTTAGCACCATATGATTGTAAAAGCAACATTACAAAAGCAGTGCATAATGGTTTTAACATGGATATCAAAGGACTTCATTGGTATTGGTTGCATAGCATAAAAGTTTTCTCTGCTTCAATTTCCTCTAAAGGTTGCTTTGGAATTTCATGAATGCATCTCTCTTGTATTGGAAACTTCCACAGAGTTGTTAATTTACTCTGCAACTCACTATGTTACTATCATATATGAACAGGATGAACATTTACTGAGAAGGGCAATAATCTGCTCTAAAACAAGAAAGTTGAATAATGAGCAAAGAGAGAACTTCATATTCACAAAACTTCATAGAGTTATAATGCAAAGTGTTGGTAACTTAACAAGCTGATCTGAAGCTACCTGAAAAAAAAAAGAAAAAAGAAAAAGAAAAAGGCAATTGAAGCTGATTGGAGGCACACACTCCAACTAAAAATCAAGGAAAATATGGAACATATTTAGGATACACAAAGCACACAGATAATATCACTAAGAATTCCAGCACCGTGGCTCAGCTGCAAGAATCATTTTGGGGGTCAGGTCTTTTTTTGGGGGGTTTGTTGCAAACCAAAAGGGGAGATGGAGGGAGAGTTCAACAAAAATGTCCAATAACATCTTAAAATCTCAAATCCACCTAAAAGCTCAAGCTCCTAGATGGAAAACCTATAGACATTATATGCCATGTAAGCTCTTTGTAGTTTAGCTACATGGGATTTTATATTCTTTCAACAACCAATGGAAAGAATCAAGCGTTCCAAAATATGCCAAGATTTTACATTGGGTTCCAACCCACAAAGGTAACCAAAAAATTCAAAAACCTTGTTAACATCATGAATATTTAAATTGACCCATACCGAAAAAGGCCGGAAACTAAACAAAAAGAACAAGAAGGCAGAAGTTCAGACCTGAAAACGCTTAAGGTATGGCTTCACAGTAACTAAATTATCTGCAGAAACTGCAACCCTCAATCCTCTATCTACCATAACAACACAAGAGAAATGCAGTTTAAACTGAACTCGAAAACAATATACAATCAAACAAAAGGTTCCACCTTTACCATCAAAACAAATCTCCATAAAATAAAAGACATACCTTGATAAAGCCAAGTTGCTGACAGGGTAGCCATGATAGTTTAACAAGCTCTATAACCCATAAACCTATAGAAAGCACCAAAATTTCATATGGGTAACCTTCCATTCCCTGGAAGTCAGTAGAAAGTACAGAGTTTGGGGACAAGTATCATGAAAGTAAAGGTGTAAAATTGAGACAAAGAAAAAGAATAACCTCTTTGTTTTAGATTTCTTCTGGTGGGTATTTGCAGCAGAGTTCAATTGCTAAGGAGGAACCAGAGAACCATATGGTTATGAACTTCTACAATTAATTCTTATGGCATATAAACGCTTGCAGGAGTCTTGAGTTTGAGGGTTTGAGGTAGAGGGCTGAGCAGGAAAGTGTGGAAGCAAGCATAAACATGGGTAAGGTTTTTATTTTATTTATTTATTTATTTGTGCTGATAATTATTACCTGAAAAATATTAGGAAAATACAATTAATATAACTAATATTTAATATTATATGAATAATATTTATATTATATAAAATTTTTATAAAAATAATAATTAATATATATATATATAAATTATGTTGTATTTATTTTTATTTGTTATAAATAATAAATTTATATAATAAGATTTTTATTATTTTAAAATTATGAATAGTAAAAAATTGTAAACATTTTAAAATAAATTGATAATATACTCAAAAATATATTATATTGTATTATTATAATTATTAATTATATATTTATAATAATTTTATGCATTATTTTAATTAAAAATCAGATAATAAATATATAATTAATATTACACTTATTTAAATTTTACATCAAAATAATAAGGGTATATATAGTAATGCCTTTTAAATTAAGTTATTGTTTTGAGGTTAAGCATCAACAAAATGTTAATGAAGTAGTTGTAGTAAAAATAATTGTTGAGGAAATAAAAGTTATTTGCTGAACAAAAAGATTAAATGATAATAGACAATAAATTTATAATATATAAATATTAATAAAATATAATTTAATTTTTAAGAAGGAGAAATTGCATGAGTATCCAAATATTTGAGTAAGAAAATATAACTTAATTCTTCAATTTTGCATCTTCTAGCCTTTGCACCATATCTTCTTTAGTGCAAATGCATATAACACTTTTGGGGAATATAGCAATTATGAAGTTTATCAAACACCATGTGTTTTTAGGGGTTTAAAGATTGCCCCCGTAATATAGAGCCTCCTTTATTGACAAGATAAAGAACCACTAATAATTTGAAGTTATGTGTACAATAAGCTTGCATATTAAAATTTTCATTTAATCACATAAAAAATAAAATAAAATAAAATCTTTCATCCTACAAACATTGCTTGCTTGTCACTCAAAGTGCTAGTCTGGTTATTAATTTACTGTTCTCTGGATTTTCGGATTCAAGTTGACCACCGTAGCAAATTTAGGATTTAACGTTAAGATGCAATACTAGATTGCACATTTATTAATTAATACTGAATTTATTCAAATTTTGATAATATTTAAATATTTTTTTATTTTTATTTTTTTTAACGTAGAAGACACAAGTCAAATACACTAATAATTATTTTGTGACAAAGAATCAGTTTCAGCAAGCCCCGAGTCGTTAGCACATCTCTGTCCCCATGACTCACATATATTTCTAGAATACTAAATCAATGTATCAAAAGTGGGGTATCAAACACTTCTGCGGTACCGTCGAGTATCTTTTTGAAACTTTTGCTTGATCTTCTTCAGTGCAGCATGAGCGTCTTTGATGCAGATTCTCTCCTCGGGTACATCTGCAGAGCAGTCTAGAGCTAACTTCAGGATGGATGCCACGCAGTTTTTCTTAGGTCCAAAATGTTCATCCCCTGGACTAAGCAAATTGGCATCAATCACTCGAGTAACATCACAGCGTAAACATTCATTCACCCACAGCTTCAAGCTCGTTTCTCCCACAAACATTTCATCTGTAGGCTTTGTTCTTGTAAAAGTTTCCATCAGTAGAACACCATAGCTGTAGACATCAACCCTTGTTGAGATGAGGCCTTCTGATCCGTACTCTACAATGTTTGTTTATTCGTTAGAAGATATGATCATGTACGCATTGGGAACTTCTTGCTAACTACAAATAAACAGTTGTATTTATTCGTTTTCTTAAGAACATGACACAGGTGTAAGAGTGTCGTTAGACTCAATGCTCTGATACCATTTGAAAGCAACGTCAGGAGAAATTTCCAATCAATTGATCAAAAACTAGTTTTGAGTGAAAAGTGAACTTGAGAGAGAGAGAGAGAGAGAGAGAGATGAAGAGAGACTTGTAAAATGTAGTGGCAGAACTTGCAAAATACATGTATTCGGAAGGTTCATCAATAAGAAATTCATCATGCTGACTCCACCATTCCCAACAACATCATTACCAATTCCAACATTAACAACTTCATCATTCACAAACTACTATAATATTATAGCAACATGTCATTATCATCAGGCGTACATATGCATGTATACATATAGAGAAAGAGAGAATTGCAAATGCCTATATGAGAGTATTGACAAAGATATTAAAAAAAAAAAAAAATTACCCGGTGCCATGTAGCCAATGGTGGCTAGTGTCATGGTTTGGATGAAAGAATCCTCTTCGCGTAGAAGTTTTGCAAGGCCAAAATCACCAACATGGGCAACCATATCCTCATCAATTAGTACATTGCTAGGCTTCAGATCAGAATGTACCACGGGTCTGTCACAGCCATAATGTAGATATTCTAGTGCTGATGCCACATCTATCATAATATTCAACCTTTGCAGGGTGTCAAGAAAGTAGTTGTGAGAATATAGCCATTTCTCCAGGCTCCCATTAGGCATGAATTGAAGTACCAAAGCTCTGAAATCAAGAGTGCAGCAGCTGCTGACAATTTTGACAAGATTTCTATGGCGAAGATTACTCAGGACTTGGCATTCGACATCAAAGCTTGTCAATGATCGTTCCAGCTGAACATTGAACACTTTTACTGCAATGCACATTGCATCTGGAAGGGTCCCTTTGTATACAAAGCCAAAACTCCCATTTCCAAGCAAGTTGGTTTCATTAAATCCATCCGTTGCATGGTCAAGGTCTTGGTATGAAATTCTTCTCCATGTGATTTTGAGAGGTGGAAAATCTTCTTCTGGCAATAGCTTTGTTTTCCTTTCACGGCATCTGATGGTGATAATAACAGAGGCAACTACCATTACTGTGAATGCAACTACCGGTGCAATGTACCTCATTCTGTGCAAAACATGCTTCTTGGAATGTCTGATACTGCCACTTCTGCACGGTGGCACTTTCAATTTGGTTGCACCACACAATGCTTCATTGTCCATAAAAGACTGTTTGGAAAAGTTTGCAAACGGTCCTCCACTGGGAATTTCTCCCTGTAATCTATTGGAAGACGCATTAAGATATTTAAGATGCCAGAGTTTCTCCAAGGACTTGGGGATAATCCCAGATAGATTGTTACTTGACAGGTCCAAAGTTCCCAAATTCACCAAGTCACCAAATAGAACCATGCAATTTATTATGGGATAAGGACAGAAAAGCCAAATCTTTAAGGTCCCCAATGCTGTTTGGGATATCACCTGATAGTTGATTCACTGAAAAGTCAATGGTGGTCGCCACCTCCAAGTTTTGAATCTCCGAGGGCAGTGACCCGGTTAAACAATTTGAGGACAGGTTGATTAACAGCATATCTTTCATACTCCAGAAAGTTGAAGGTATTGCTGTGAATCTGTTGTAGGCCATATAGATTTCTCTTAGGAATTTAAGATTGCTCCAGCAAGCAGGTATTGACCCAGAAAGCTCATTTTGATATAGAAACAAGTATCCCAGACTCGTTAAATTACATAACTCATATGGGATTTGTCCTTGCAACTTGTTGTTTCCAACAGAGAAATCTTGGAGATATTGCAGTCTTCCAATTTCACTTGGAATAGTTCCAATGAATTCATTGTTCTGAAGGATTAATCCTATCAAGTTGCTCACATTGCTGAATTCCTGTGGAAGTTTGCCTTTGATTCTGCAGTCATGAGCATAAAAGAACTGAAGAGAATTGGACAGGTTCCCAATAGAAGCTGGAATGCTACCGTTCAATGGATTTCCATTGAGTATTAGCCATGACAGATTTCTGCAATTTGACAAAGATGAGAGAAAGCTCAGTTCTTGAGATGAGGATCTTCTGGTCAGGATGTTGTTAGCTAAATTGATCTTCTGGAGATTTCTTATGCTTCCAAGTGAATCAGGTATGAATCCAGAGAATGAATTGAAGGATATGTCAAGGACAACAAGTTGAGAGGCATTGCCAATAGACTCAAGAATTGGTCCACTGAGTCCATTTTGCTCTAGGGAAAGTTCCTCAAGGTTTGGAAGCCAGTGGCCAAAGTTTGATGGAAGGCTGCCTGAGAGGTAATTATAATCTAGGTTCAATCTTTTCAACATTGAGAAATTTGAGAATGTGAATGGAATGGAGCCTGTAACATTGTTGAATGACTAGTCCAGTTCTTGAAGGTTATGCAGGTGGCCCATTTCATGGGGAATTATACCTGCAAACAATAAGATTTCAAGATATTATGTGATATAGTCTAACTTCCAGAAAAGTTCAGACAGATAAAAACCAAAAGCAAAAAGTGGAGGGGCAAAGATATAAAGCATAGGGTCCTAGTTTTCCTAATGTGTCTGAATGAATGTATCACAAGCACTTGAGTGTGAGCCTCCTTTGAATCTAACCAAGGAAAATGATCCTAAATAATGTTAAGATAAGAGTACGAAACACTAATCAAGTTAATTTGTTGGATATATTTGTTCAAGAAAGTTAACATGTCTATGATATTCTTCTTCGTAAAATGTATGACCACCAACAATTTGCAAGCAATGCATTATTGTAAGTAAAACTATGATCACCACTTTTGGCTACTGGGGCCAAGTGTATTGGTACCTGCCAAGTTGTTCCTCCGCATATCTATCACCTTGACTGCAGTGCAGTTTCCAATCTCCCTTGGTATGTTTCCTGTGAATTTTTCATGGTCAATTAATAAGCATAGACATTGGAAGCTATTACAACCCGAAAACACTTAATGTAAAGTCCTCCTTTGGAGATTAACAATGTTGTGCTCTCTCTCCAGGAGTTTCACCTGCCAAAACACCCGGAATTACATGTGGAGAAGCATGCTTAGGGAAAATCATAAGGTAAACTTGGTCTTCTAATACCAGCAACTGCAATTGCCAGGAACCACAATGTTGACCACAATCCGCAATTTAAACCCTTGATGATGGACCTAATCTATGAAATTTGTCAGGTTTGTTAAACAGCTGATGGTACATTAACAATTTTACAGAATGCAAAACAGATTCGTCAAAGTTTCATTTATTGGTTCTATGGTCATATTCATCTAACAATCCATATATGTCAATGATGGTACCTGTCAAGTAGTTTCTACTGAGGTATAGCTCTGTCAACTTTTGAAGGCGGCCAATTTCTCTTTGTATGCTTCCCGTGAATCTGTTGCTATGAAGATTGGCAACCTGGAGGTCTGTGCATTTATAAAATGTAGACGGAATTTGACCGTCTAACTGATTGAGACCTAGATCAAGCACTTCAAGTTTGGAACGCTGGTTGCACATATCCACCGGGAGGCTTCCGGAAAAGCTGTTGTCCTGGAGATCAATGACTTGAAGAGAAGACATGTTGAAAACTATGGCAGGAATGACGCCAGAAAACCGGTTATATCCCATGCGTAGAATTTGCAAGTTTGTAAGATTACCAATCTCATCAGGAATATTTCCTTCCAAGTAATTCCCTTCCAGGACCAATGTTTCTAATTTCCTGATGTTGAGGGCAGATGAGAGAGTGCCCGTGAGACTGTTGTTAGCAAACAGCAAGTGTTGAAGCCTTGGCAGCATTCCAAAACCTGAAGGAATCTCTCCACTGAAGTTGTTGTAGCCAAAATTCATGCTCTCCAGGCGTTGCAGATTGGCAAGTTCATTAGGGAGATGGCCACGAAAACTGTTGTTACTCAGGTTGATGGAAACCAGAAATGAGAGATTTCCCATCTCAGGTGGGATGGTTCCTCCAAGCCCCATGTTGGGAAGATTCACGGCTGTGACTCTTCGGTGTTGTGCACTACAAATGATTCCAATCCAACTGCAGAATGGAGTGGCAGAGGACCAGTTTTTGGCCAAGAATTTGAGAGGGTCATTGCTGATTTGTGCTTTGAAGGAAAGGAGTGCTGACATGTCAGTAAAGTTGTCAGAAATAGGATTTGCCAAAGAGACAACAATTATGCATCCCATTAGCAAGACCATAGCAAAAGAATCCATCCAACCCGCCGTGATCTTTTCTTTTCTAAATTGGGCTCGATTGCTTAGAAAAATGGGGGAATGGTCTGTCCTTTATATAGGAAATATTTGGCTATTCAAATTTGTCCGAGTTTCTATTTCTGGGGGACAAAACATCTGTCTCCAATTTTCTTGTTCAAATTTGTTTTCTTGTGTAATTTCTTGATTGACAGATACTGAAGTACATGGGTGGATCAACTCGTGTGCAAGGAGAAATGGGAAAATCAAAACTTGACCATGGTGCATTGGTGCATGGTCTAACGTTCATGCCCCTTGGGGTGAACTTGAGTTCTATTGTTGCCTTCTGCTCAGTCCCATGTAACCCGCACCACGGTTTTTATCGAGGAAGAAGGGCTGTGCATTTCCACATTATTTACATTTGCACACGCGGAAAGTTCAAGCATATGTACTCTAGTGATTAAGAAACTCGTTCATTCTTCACAAAGCCTGAATTTGAGTTTCTGTCAAAGTATTTGATAAGATTAATTGCATGTCTAAATATATATATAGTTGTGAAAATAGTTAGATTTCTACTCTAAGTATCATAAGAGTATGCTCTTCCCCGACTTCAACTTGGCGCAATTGTGTTTGACAAAACTGTAGTTAAGGTATTAATGCTACTTTCTCATTTTTGTCAAAAAAAAAGAGAAAAGAAAAAAAAAAGTGCATGCATATGTTGACATTTGCCCTATTCGGAGGATGACTTGATTGGATCAGGCTTTTAGCATATAGTTTTTTTTTTTCATTTATTTATTTTTTTTTATTTTTGATGATATGTCGCCTCTGATGCTTATGAGTCAAACGAAGACTCGATTCATTAGGATTAAGAGGTCATGACATGAGCATCACGTAGCTTGATTAGTCTTGAATTGACAACGAGAAATTTCCTCCCACATACTCTTTCGCCCCACATACTATATTGTCCGTAAAAATGAGGAAAACTTAATCGCTAATACCGAGAAAAAGAAAAACAAAAAATAAAAAAAAAAGACTTAACGGGTAATACTTGAAGACTTATGTAATAAATATATGTGACGTGATAAATTTTAAAGAAAGAATATTATTAGAAATAATTGAAATTGAAAAGTGAAGATGCTTACTTTCGCCCAACATCGCTTGGCTCGACTTGGTCATCATAGGGCTCTTGGGGTTCATTGTTGGATAGCTGTGCCATTGACGTTTGCTCTCTTCGGAGGCTGACTTGATTGGAGTAGGCTTTAGCAGATGGTTTGTTTGCTTGTTTATTTTTTTATGTACCAACTTTGTCTGGAAATGCTTTGGGAACACGCCACAACTTTAAATTTACTTAAAAGTTTAACAAAAATACAAAGTCCAACTATTATTGAATTAATTTAATTAAATTGAAGATATAACAAAAAATTAAATTATATACAAAGAATAAATTAAATTTTAATGCTAAGTAAAACAATACTTAAAATATTAAATTTACTTGAAAAATTAAAGTTAGTGAGCGGGGAAATTAATGAATATTATAAATCATATTAAATCTTTACACTTAATAATATGGGATTTTGTATTATTTAGTAATAACATTAAAATATTTGTACTTGGTATCAGTGCGTAGGTGCAACTCCAAAAGACTTTGATGCTAACAAGCAATTGTTTTAATATGTCAAAGTCAAGTATGCTTTGAAGTTGTGGTGGTATGACTAAAGGAAATAAAGAAGAAGTTGTCTTGTTGCCAAACTTTTGAATTTGGGTAGCTCTTCTATCACTCCTCGATTTCCTTCCTATTTCTCTGAGCTTAAACCCCACAATTTTAGTTTTCTAATTCTGACCAGTCTTACTCCCAACCGACATTTTTTGTTGTAGCATGAGAAAATCTGAGAAAACAATAATAATAATCCATGTACTCGTATATTCATTCTTCAGACTCTGTAGAAGACTTATGCATTGATTTTTTTTTTTTAAAAATTTTTTTTGGACTCGTCTATATGATCCAACCATTTCTTATTAGAAAAAGCAAAATATTTAATGTTTTAAAAAATTGAATTCACACCTTACTTTGAATTATAAATTCGTATTTTTGGATACATATATTTATTTTGACTGGCCAGTCAAATAAAATTTCGGAGAATCCAGCCTACTTCCCTGCATGTCGGCCCTAGTGCTTATAAGTCAAAGCAAGGCTCGTTTCATTAGGATTAAGGAATCTTGAGCATCACGTAACTTGATTAGGCTTGAATTGACAATGAGAAATTTCCTCGGACGTACTATATTGTTGGTGGCAGCCAGGAAATCTTATAAAAATATGAGAAAAGGAAAAAACAATAATATAAATAAATATATATATATCAAACGAACTTAATGGCTAATATTTGAAGAGTTACATGATAACATGATAGTCTCATACGACAAGACAGAGTTTGATGAAAGAATTCTATAAGAAATAATTGAAATTGAAGAGTGAAAATATTACTTTGTTGCCTTTTCTTATTTTTCTCGTACCTACCTCACTTTCTTTGCTTGCAATTGTGTAGTAGTGTTGGTAAAATATTATGATATTTTATAGAGAAGAGAATGCGTATATTGCTTGCTTAGTGGTTGAAACATTATTTTGATAGCTATTGTGTTTAGAATACAGTTTTTTTTAATTTTTTTTTCACAAAATTCTTCTTCAATCGTTGAAAGACGAAAGCTAATGAGTTTAGGGTGCACCAGAACTACTTATGTCACATAGAGCTGGGCACCAAATAATTATAGTGTTAATCAATACTCTTTACTATTGTTAAAAATACTAAAAGTTTATTAAGATTTAAACTATTTTGTGTCTTTATGTTTAGGGTTTTGGAAATGTCCGAAAGGGCCAATCTTGATGTGATGATAAGAGTTTACTTCGTTGGGGTTACGTTCGGATCGCAAAAAATAACTTGCTTGCGAAAGACGAATAAGTCGTACAAATCTAATACTTTCTCAGACACACTGGAAACGACTTCTGTAAATGTACAATGGATCGCCGGTGCTGACGATGTTCAAAAGTTTTAAGAAACGTTGTCTTGATCTTTTTGAGAGTAGCAAGAACATCTTTCATGTTTGGCCTCGTATCTGCCGAACATTGGAGGGCCAATTCCATAATGGATATGATACTGAGAGTTGTATTTTAACTTAAAAGTCAGAAAGACCTTTCATTTCTATAACTTATCCCGTGTTTGATTTTGCTGAAGTGCTTATTCTATAGGCATAGTAGAATGGATAATATGCAGGGTTAACTAGATTAATAGAGGGTGGACTTATTCCATGATAAACCTTGTGTGATGGATCTGTGTCCCACAATCTCTTCACAAAAGTAAAATTCAGATTGTGTTTCGTCTTCTATTTTATATTTTATTTTATTTTATTGCATAAACTTCACAGTGTAAAAGTCTCGTAAATTAAGATGTCACCTTTGCCTTACAAGATATAGAGCAATCGGGTACATCTATATATATATATATATATTTATATTTTTTTTTTTTTTTTCCCCTATCGATGTTAGTAAACTTGGCAGCCCCTTCTGGGCTTACCTTCAAATTAGAACGCTTTGGCCCAAGTTGTTATTATTATTATTATTATTTATTTTTTTTTTTAGTCAGGCTGAGTTGTTTTTCGTATTGGGCTGACTTTATATATATATATATATATATTGGGTCTACGTGAGTTAATTATTTATAAAATTAGAAACCCAAAAAAAGAAACAAAAAATTAGAAACCAAGAAAGTAGAAAAAGAAAAAAAAAAAAAATTCACCTGGTGCCATGTAACCAATAGTTCTCAGTGCCATGGTTTGTATAACAGAATCCTCTCCTAGAAGTTTTGCAACGCCAAAACCACTCACATGGGCAACCATTTCGTGATCTAGTAGGATTTTGCTGGGCTTCAGATCACAATGGACCGCAGGAATTGTGTAGCCATGGTGGAGATATTCCAATGCTGTTGTAACATCTACCATGATGTTCAACTTCTGAGTGACATCTAGGAAATAATTGTGAGAGTACAACCAGTTCTCCACATTCCAATTTGGCATGAACTCAAGCACCAAAGCCTTGAAATCAAGGTTACAGCAGCTACTAATGATCTTGACAAGATTCCTGTGGTGAAGATTGCGCAGAACTTTACATTCTGTGTCAAAACTCGACAGTGCCCGTTCTATCTGCAAATTGAGAACTTTTACTGCAATGTTCATCCCGTCCAATAGCGTCCCCTTGTACACAGAACCAAAACTCCCTGTACCAAGCAAGTTGCTTTCTTGAAATCCATTTGTTGCCAGCTCGAGTTGAAGATATAATACTCTTTTCCATCCCACCAAATCAGAAGATTCTTGCTTTGGAAGAATTGCTTTCTGTTTACGGTACCTCCTGAAGATGATAAGAAAGGCAAGCACTAGTAACACAAATCCTACTATTGGCAGAACGTATCTAAATAAGAACTTTGTAGATGTTTTGGAATGTGGACCGATCAATCTGCAAGGTGGAAATCGCCGTCTAGCTGAATCACATAAAGCCTCATTTCCCTGAAAAGATGTAGCTGAGAAGGATCCCAATTTCCCCCCATCATGAACTGCTCCTTGTAATTGATTGAAGGACAAATTTAAAGATGACAGAAATTTGAGATTTTCCAAGGACTTTGGAATCTCTCCGGAAAGATTATTAATTGAAAGATCCAATACTTCCCAGCCAACCAAATCCGCCAGAGACTGAGGAATTTGGCCCTGGAACCTGTTCCTAGATAAAGATAGATAGTTTAGTCCTTTGAGACCTCCAATATTATCTGGCATGTTACAGAAAGTTGATTCCTTGACAAACCCATTGCTGTCACAACCTTCGAGTTCTCAATTTCTAGTGGGAGAGAGCCGGTTTCAGTGTTTGATGACAAGTCTAGTTCCAGGATATCTTGCGGCCTCCACAGCGCCGAGGGTATGTCACCCCTGAACTTGTTGGAAGCCAAGTAAAGTCCTCTTAGAAAAGGGAAATTATTTAAGCATGGAATTAGTGATCCTGAAAGGCTATTCTCCATCAAAGATAAGTAAACTAGCCTCTCCAATTGGCATAATTCATGTGGCATGGGTCCCTGCAGTCTATTGCCGGGAAGATACAGACTCTGGAGTTGCCCTAATGTCCAAATTGTTGATGGAGTGGTTCCTGTGAGTTCATTGTCTTCAAGGACCAATTTTACCAAGTTGCCGAAATTGCCAATTTCCTTTGGAACACTGCCCTTCATTGCACAGCTATCTGCAAAGGATACTGAAGCGAAGCAGAAAGGCTCCCAACAGAAATGGGAAGCCTACTGCTTAATGGATTGTATCCAAACTCTAAAGATACCAAATTTCTGCAGTTTGTCAAGGATGTGACGAAGCTCAATTCACGGGCTGAACTAGTTAAAAATTTTTTACTGAAGAAGAGGCGCCGTAGATTTCTTAGGTTTCCAAGCGAGTCGGGAATGGAGCCAGTGAAAGAGTTATTGGAAAAGTCTGCATCAACAAGCTTGGAAGCATTGGAAATAGAGGTTGGGATGGGTCCACTTAGTTCGTTTCCTGACAGGTAAAGCCTGTCAAGATTTGGAAACAAGAGGCCCACGTTAGTTGCAAGCCACTCAAATTGTCACGTACCAAAAGCAACTCTTGCAGTTTATGCAGCTTGCCCGTTACAGAGGGCATTTTCCCTGCCACAGTATGATTACTTATTTGTTATATGTACCCGAATCAGGCTTTCATTTCTTCCAACAGAAATGACATACTTTTGTTTGGGATCCGTGCACAAAACCCTCTTACTCTCGCATCTCACGAAGGATCAAACGAAAATAATATGATGTCTTCACATAATATACTTTTAAGTTTATAATCATATTCCAACTACTAGATCGACTTTACCTAAGAATTTTCCTCCAGGTATGGCTTATCCTTATATCTTAAGGAACATATGGATAAAATAGTGTGGCTATAGTTATCTGTCAACTTGTTATCCTACATGAATATTCTCTCGATCAAAGTACACTTTCCAAGTCCTCTTGGCATGCTGCCTATGAAATCAAAAGAGAGTAATCTCTCTCTCTCTCTCTCTCTCTCTCGATTTTTTGTTTTTCCACATGTTAATTGTAGCATTAGTGTCATTTGATCCAAAATTTGAAGTGAAAAATAATGAAAATAATATCAAACTCAGTGTATGTGAAATTGTCTAATATGCCCAATTTGACTAATTTAATTAAAATCAACTCAAAATTACTGAAATTATAAAAAATAAATTAATTATAATTCAAACAAATCAAATTTAATGGTTTGTTTGTAATTTGAAAAATTTAAAAATAACTAAAATCGAATTGATTTTATACTAATATAAAATTTTAAAATTATATT
>CM034056.1:6971124-7007929 GCA_019804595.1 Bruguiera parviflora
GTAGTTAGATTTATCTAATAATTTACTCAAAATAAAATTATATTCATGTTATATATATATATATATATATATATATATATATATTAATTTTTTAAAAATTTATTTTTATTCATAAATATATTTCAAATTATCGAATTGATTAAATTAATTTACAATTTATAATAATATTTAATTAATTTTATGTTTATATCAATTTAATTATAACTTAAAAAATTTTAAAATTATTATTAATAATTTAATTTAAATATAAATATAAAAATGACACAAATCAGCCCCCTTAAATCTCTACAATTTTCGTAGCTGGCAAGCTTGTAGACCCCTGCTACTCATATGAACCTAAGTGGATTCTAACCCCTCCGAAGTCCTTGCTATCAAGGAATCTGCTGATGTATTACAAAGAAGTAGTCGGAGCTAGTGCCTGAAAATTCTATTTTCTATAGGAATAATTCATTACTTGGGCACTAACAAGGCCAAGCCAAGTTTCGCTATAAATAATTATAATATTAATAAATTTAAAATTTAAACATTATAATCGATTATTTTTTAATTAAAATAAAAAGAATTGTTAATTTTTTGTTTTAAATATATATATATATGGCGACTTATCTTTAAATTCTCATTCTAGATGGGAGTGTGGGAACATACTAATTATTATGTTGGCCGTTTCCTGTATTAAATTGTAGCATTTGCAATGCAATGATGCAGTAAAATTAATTCACCAAATAATGTTTTCTCATTAACGAAAAAGAAAAGCCGAAGGGACCTGAATAATAATTTTGTTCCGTGGCAGGCGGGGTGTGGAGCGGAGCCGTGCCTTATCCGTAAAGGGTCCCAGCAATTTCAGTCCCCACGGCTGTCACTCTAACGACGGCAAAAACGGAATTTGTCCGCTCGTTCGCGTGACCGCCACGCGCGCCGGCAACCTCGGCCCACTCGACCCCCGTCCGATGACTCTTTCTCTAAAGCCGCGAAACCGACCATACGACGTGCAGACCAAGTGGGTCCCACAAGTGTTGAGATCCACGTACGAATAATCGCAAAAATAATTTATATTGTATATTGAATAAGTTATATTTTATGTAATATACAAAATTTGATAATAATATAATAAATATTTATGTAAAATTTTTGTATTATATAAAATATTATTTATGTAATAATATAAATAATCTTTTTTTCGTTTCTCTCAACCCATATTTATTACTGGGTCCCACCCTCACCCACCCTGCCTGTCGGCAGACCAAATGTGGTGCCACTTGTCTCCGCTTTAGAAGATTAAGATTACTGTCGTGCCACGTGTAACTTTGCTTAGTTTTGAGTCAACAAGGAAATCGCGAGACTGCGTGCACGCGCTCGAGGTGGTAATTCAATACTGAGAGAATCCCTGTGTGGATTTTCTCTATACGGCACCGTCTTAAGCACGTGAGATTGGGACGAGGGGGCGATTGACTTGACTGGATGTGTTAATTTTGGGGGAGCATACAAAAAGAAAAAAAAAAAAAGAAAAAAAGAAAAAGGGGAAATCGAAAGATATGGAAATGGGGTGAGGTGGGCATTTCTCAGTGGCATCAATTCTTTCTTGGTGGATAAGGCAAGCCTTTATGCTTTTGGGTTGAGATGACAATGGTGCCCTTTTGGGGTTTCTTTTGTTGGGATTTTTCTTTTTTTGGTTAAAATAAAATTTCGATTCAATTTTGTTTTTGTTTTGCTTAATATATATATATATATATATATATATATATATATATATATGAACTTATATTATCATAAATCTTTTCATCTTGATAAAAAAAAATTGAGTAAGAACATTAACTTAACTTAAATATAAATTGTAAATCATTAAATTTGTATAATTAAAAGTATTTTTCTTTTGATATATGTTTTCATAAATAGCACATAGAACGCTACAATGATGAAAATATCTTGTGAAAAATTGTTTGATCAAACAACCAAAAATAAAGTTTAGGTGGGAAAAGAATTTATTCGATCAATTAACATTCCATTCAAAAAAATTTAATCTCTAAATTTGTTAATTTTCTGCTTTGCGTGAGAAATAAATTGTTCAAAAACAAGCTTTCATAGCTGAATTTATTTTCTATATATTATGGTGGGTAATTATTTTTATTAGGTTTGTCATGCTTCATTTTTTCAAAAGCCCATTTTAGTCTTTTTCTCACCATCAGCAATCTACACACGGTGTCTCTAAAGGTCTCGCTTCCATCAAATCATGTTTCGCACCCTTTCTTTTAAGCGAGAAAATGATTGAAACTGCAAAAAGACACATAAATAAATAAATAACTCAAACCCCCCCCCCCCAAACAGACAATGCCACGGCCTTACGTCCAAAGCCTCCTTCTCGTATATTTATATTGAGATTTATTGCACTGACAAGCCGTATGGTAGACTCGCTTCACACAGTAATTGAATACGCAATTTTAATTTTTATTATTAATTATACTCATGAATTAATTAAAAATATCAACAATACTTCTTCTTAAATATTTTTTTATTAAATTTATTATATATAATTTATAAAATAATTATTTTATTAATAAATAATAAACATGTAACATAATTAAAATAACACGATTATTTATTATTCTGATTTGTGTATATTTATTATTGGCTATATTAATATAAAAATATATAATTTACTGATAATTTAATAAATATATATTTAATATAATTTAATAAAAATTAAGAAAAAAATAAAAAATTTTGATTATATTATTATATAATCAAATTTCAATGTAATAGTTAATGTTTTTGTATCATAATAACCGAGTCTTATTTTTTTGATAATTTTTTTTAAAAAGAATTAGGTACTAATATTTATAAAAAAATATAATAATAATTATAAAGATAAAATAATTACATTTTATTTAATATTATTTACAGGTGAAACTTTATTATCTATTATAATTCTAAATGGAGAAAGGCTTCCCCTTTGCCCCAGCTTAATAGCCAGCCAGCCAGCCAGCCAGCCAACCAACCAGGTCCATTCCTTGCCTTCCACCGCACACCCATCTCTCTCGCTCTCAGACTGAACCGTTAGCATCAACACTAGTGTTTACCTTCTGGATCCGTAACGGCTACTTTGGGACCCCAATAAAGCCGACCCATTTCCCATTTCCCATTATAAGTGTGTGTGTGTGTGTGTCTTTTTTTTTTTTTGGTTTTTGTTGTTGTTGTGTTTGTGTATTATTGTTGTGTAATTTGCTGTGTGTGTGTGAAAAAGTCTAAAGAGATGGATTTCAGTTCGTTCTTGACGTCCTTAGGGACGTCGTTTGTGATATTCGTCATTCTAGTGCTTCTCTTCGCCTGGCTCTCGAGTAAGCCCGGTAACGCCGTCGTTTACTACCCGAACCGGATTTTGAAAGGTTTGGATACGTGTGAGGGCGGGTCCAGGACCCGTAATCCGTTTACCTGGATCTGGGAAGCCTTGTCTTCAACTGAACAGGACATCATTAACATGTCCGGTGTCGACTCTGCTGTCTACCTCCTGTTCTTGGGAACTGGTAATTAAGGCTTTGTTTGGTCTCCTCTCTCTCTCTCTCTCTCTCTCTCTCTTGTTTTGTTTTTGAGTCTTTCTAATTTTGGTAGATGTTTAATTTTTTTTTGAGTTTTTTTTTTTTTTTTGGTTTTGTTTTGTTTTGTTAGATCTAGGTGTTGTTTTAGTTTTGTTTTGACTTTTTTTGATTAGTAGCTTGTTTATTTTTTCTGGATTCATTGAGTATTGGCTGGTTGAAATTGTTGGTTTTTATTTACTTTTATTCTTTTTTTTATTTTGGCCTTTTGACATATAATTTTAATTCTTGGATTCATTAATATTGGATGACTGGGAATGTTTTTATTCGACCATCTTTAACCAAACAAGAAAAGCTTTCTTTTTAATTAAAAAAAAAAAAATTATGGACGTGGTCTTTTTTTTTTTTTTGTTTTTTCGGCCTAAGAATTGTTGGGTAGAATTTTATGATGTCATTACTGTGGCTGTGGGTGTTGAAGGAGAAGAGTGAACTTATTATAGTGAACTGTGCAGTAGGTTTCAATAAACTTGCCTTGTGTCGCAATTAATAAATAGGTCATTCTATCCATAGACTGCTCTTATCATGCACACTGAGCTCTAATTTGTTGTAAAGTTTCCAGCTTTTGGTGCTGGCGGGCCAATTGGAAACGGTTTCTTACTGATGTTTGAGCTTGAATTGTGCTGTGATTCCCCTGCATCTTATTTTCTCGATAGGTAGTTGCTAGTACATGTACATCGGAGAACCTTTTGTTTGTTTTGTATATTAACAATGACCCTGATCATGTCCTGCTAAGAATGAGCGATCTGAAGATTCTAAAAGAGCAATGTCCCTAACTCGAATGAACCCATGGCTTGGATTTGTGTTATAGTTGTCTGTGTTTGACAGTTTAAGCATATTATGGAATCGGCAATCTACCTGTAAACATGTGGCTTGGCAAGAGATTGACTAAAATTACAATCTTACTGTTGGTTTATGGTGAGGTCTGATGTTAATGATTATAGGAGGAACATAAATCTGAGATTTATTGTGTTGATGTGAAGAAGCAAAAGTTTCCGTGTTTTTATTTTCCAAAAACATGCCTCGTAGTTTTTCTTTTCCTGATGAAAAGCATGAATTTTGAAGTGAATTTTGCTGAAACAAGCCAATGTATTTAAAAATTGCAAATGAAAAGTTAACAGTTGGAGAGAATCTGCAAGGCTTCCAGTTTGTAGGCAAAAGTAGGTTTGTAATGGCTTTAATGGGTACAATATATGTGTTTTCTTTGCCATTAAAGAAAGGGAACAAAAATTTGTCAACATTGCTGCCCATCAGAATTTCACTTGTTTATCAAATCATGTATTGAATCTTATTTACTGTTCACATTTGGATCCATTGTATTGAGTAATTGCAACTCTGATAGCATTCTTGTCATTGCTTGACATAAAAATGCGGGCTTTTTGAGGAGAAAAATATTCGCTTTTTGGTGCTGATTTTTCATTATTGTTACACCAGTGTTGGGAATATTGGTTTTGTCTGGCATCATTCTTCTTCCAGTTCTTCTTCCTGTAGCTGCAACCGATAAGAGTGTAAAAATTTCCAACGGTACAAGTACTGACTTCAATGACCTTGATAAGTTATCCATGGGAAATGTTGCGGTAAGCTCCATAACCTTGTCACGAGCTGCATTGAGTAGTTCATTTCCTTTAGCCCATTGAGGAGTGTCTCATATGCTTATGTTGGTCCCCTTTCAGTCTTTCTATGAATAATGAAAGGATTTTTATGTAAGTGTGATTCTCATCTTGTGAGCAGGAGAAAAGTTCAAGGTTGTGGGCTTTCCTGATTGCTACTTACTGGTTGTCGTTTGTTGCCTATTGCCTATTGTGGAGGGCATATAAACATGTTTCAATGCTGAGAACCACTGCTCTAATGTCTCCGGATGTGAAACCAGAACAATTTGCAGTTCTCGTTAGAGACATACCTCCTGTAACAGAGGGTCAAAGCCGAAAGGAACAGGTTGATTTATATTTTAAGTCCATTTATCCTGAGACATATTACAGATCAATGATAGCCACAGACAACAAAGAGGTATTATGGTTATTTCTGTCTTGATATTCTTTTTCAGCTGCCTTGGTTTTTCCTGAAGATCATGTTCTGCATAGTTACTGGAATGCTCTAATGGAATCATATTTTAGCATTTAGTTCTTGTTCTCTGTTATTTATTTAATTTTTTTCTTACTGAAAGAATTTAAGCTTGTTAGTATTGCAGCTGTATATGAAGTATTTCTAGTCTTAGATATTTGGGTGGTATCTGTGCCAAAATAAAGAGTATATCAAGGGATTGGGAGCCAAATTTATATTTTCCCTTATAATTCTGTATTTAGTGTTTGCATTTCTAACGCTTGGTCCTTTTCTTTTTCCTTAAATTCCTTATAGGTTAACAAAATTTATGGAGAGTTGGAAGGGTATAAGAAGAAACTTGCACATGCAGAAGCAGTCTATGCTGAATCCAAACAAACGGGGAAACCAGAAGGGTCAAGGCCAACCACTAAAACTGGCTTCCTCGGTCTCATTGGTAAGAAGGTAGACAGCATAGAATACTACAATGAGAAGATCAATGAATTAATCCCGAAGTTGGAAGCTGAACAAAAGGTCACTCTCCGAGAGAAGCAGCAAGCTGCTGCTCTGGTCTTCTTCACTAACAGGGTGACTGCAGCTTCTGCCGCTCAGAGTATACATGCTCAAATGGTTGACATGTGGACAGTTGATGATGCTCCTGAACCTAGTCAACTAATATGGGCTAATCTCAAAATCAAGTTCTTTGAGAGGCAAATAAGGCAATACATAGTATATTTCATCGTGTTTCTCACCATATTTTTCTACATGATACCAATTGGGTTCATCTCGGCCTTAACAACTCTGGACAATCTGAAGAAGATTCTTCCATTTATAAAACCGGTTGTCAATATTGGCGCAATTAGGACAATTTTGGAGGCCTACCTCCCCCAGATCGCATTGATTGTTTTCTTAGCTTTGTTGCCCAAGTTACTTTTGTTTCTTTCTAAGCAAGAGGGCATTCCCTCAGAGAGCCATGCAGTAAGGGCTACCTCTGGAAAATATTTCTATTTCATCATATTGAATGTTTTCATTGGAGTTACGGTGGGTTCAACACTATTCGCTACACTCAAGAAGATCGAGAAGAAACCAAATTCTATTGTTACCGTGCTTGCAGATAGCCTTCCAGGCAGTGCAACTTTCTTCCTAACCTATGTGGCTCTGAAGTAAGATCAATTCCTTTTAACCATTTTTCTCTTCTAATGATATTTCTTCCAGAAAGCTGTAATAAATACAGTTAATATATTACATGCAAAGATTTTGAAAGCGCTTAGAGGTTCTCTTTTATCTGCCTATTTATGGTCATTGTTTGTGACACATTTTTATTTTCTCACTGCCAAGTAACTGGGGTATAAAGAGAAACCCCAGATCTTTATTCCAATTTGAGCAGTAGTTGCTTTTTTCCTTTCCAGGTAAATATTTAAGATATGTTGTCCCCAAGGAAGTGTTCTCATACTCGTTAAAATTCTTGGAGATGTTTCTTCATTTGAGAACCCGTGAGACCAAATATTCTTACTCTATGGTATATTTGTGGATTCAGATTCTTTGTTGGCTATGGACTTGAGCTCTCGCGCATGGTTCCTCTGATCATTTACCATCTGAAGAGGAAGTATCTCTGTAAGACAGAAGCTGAACTGAAGGAAGCTTGGTGTCCCGGAGATTTGGGGTATGCAACTAGAATTCCTGGTGACATGCTTATCATCACACTTGTCCTTTGCTACTCTATCATATCTCCTTTGATTATCCTATTCGGGGTGGTCTACTTTGGCCTGGGATGGCTCATTCTCCGGAATCAGGTATGCCCTTTTACATGCGCTCACATACATATTATGGAATTTGTTGGTTTGTAAGGTCTTTCCCACATTGTGGAAGCAAGCACACAAATAATGTCCCGGTTTCATTTTATCGAATGTGGAAAGTGTCAGCGTGCGTGTTAATGGCTAATCTACTCTTTTTCTTTGCTTCTCTTTTTTGTTTTTTTTTTTTGGTTTATCTTTAAATCCCTTTTAACAGGCACTCAAAGTTTATGTTCCGTCTTTCGAAAGCTACGGAAGGATGTGGCCTCACATTCACACTCGTGTCCTGGCGGCTTTGCTACTGTACCAAGTTACAATGTGTGGTTACTTTGGGGTGAAGAAGTTCATCTATGCTCCCTTGCTAATTCCACTGCCCATACTTTCGTTGCTTTTCGGCTACGTTTGTCGAAAAAAATTCTACAAGTCTTTCAGTAACACGGCTCTTGAAGTTGCCTGCCGGGAACTGAAAGAAATTCCCAACATGGAGCACGTCTTCAGATCCTTCGTACCTCCAAGCTTGAGCTCCGAAAAGACTGAGGATGATCAGTTTGAAGATGCACTGTCACAAGTCTCAAGAATGGGATCCTTTTCCTAATGTATTTCTCTACTCCACTAAATTCTTCTGTTTTTTGAGTCCCTCGTCAGTTACAGAACTTATGTGGAACATGGATCAATTTGTTCAGTAACGAGTGATGCGATCGAATTGTTTGTAATGTAATATGCTTGCACGGGTTTATGTGAATATTGTCCATATTAATCCCTTTTAGATTCTACCTAAGTGTTCGTCCTTGGTCGTTGTACCACACCCTACTGTTCATGGAGGTTGTAAGAATTCTTCGTTTACCCAGAAAATTGCATGATTTCATATTGAACGGCTATATTACTAATAATAAACTATAATTTGGATATATGCCATATGGAATGCATCTGACATCTATACATTTTGCAATACGTCTGGAATGCAGCTAGTCTCACGAGCCCTGTTAAAAACAAATCTAATAGAACTTTGTACAATTGGTAAAATTACTGTTAAAATATTTGTTAGTATGCACAATAATTATCAAAAAAAAAATTGATAATTATTTTGTTTTCGAAAATTTTACTTTCAAATTTAACAATTGAGAACTCTCTATGGTCAGATAGCCAACAGTCTCTTTCATGGAAATGGACGTTACATTTCATAAAAGCAATATCTTACAAACTACAATAATGGAAGATTAATTAGTCTATGAAAATGGTAATTTTCACACCTCACTGGCAGTTTTTTGTCCAAATAGAAAAATGTCAGAATATTTTTTTATTTATTAAATATTATTAATTAATTTTTTTATTTTAATTTTAAAATTATGTTAAATGTGTAACTCAATTGCGAATTTAGATATTATAAAGTGATACAATGAATTTTTATTTTTTATATTAATAATAAGAGAACGAGGTAGGCACACTATTGTTTTCCACCGCAGCACTAAGATTGACTTGGAAAATATGTATCGTAAATTTATTAATACTGAGAGAGCGGTAGGGCACAAGATGGTGCAAAAATTACTTAATAAAACCGATTTCATTATTTAAGTCCTATTATTCAAAGAAATGAAAATATAAAAGGGTACATTTTATGTAGGACGAAGGGCTAAATAACTAAAATAGAGATATGGCACCGAAATTCTCTGTGGCCACAAAATAATCGATAAATTAAAAACTAAATTTTATTAAACAACAATTAGGCTGGTGATATTATACGATAGTGAATTTTGGGATGCAAAAAAACAACATAACTGAAAATTGAGTGTAATGGGAAAGAAAGGGATTAAAAAGATTTGTGATTACCATAAGAATGAATATATAAGAATTGAAAATGCAAATAATAAAATGGGTTATTAGCATTGATTGTAGATAAATTGAAAGAGCGACACTTGTTTTGTTTAGGGTATGTCCAACTTTGACATTCAAGTGCTCGAATTGATAGGGGTGACCAAATTCTTATGAACGTTACAAAAATTAGATAGTTCATAACAAAATGGATTGGCCAAAGAGATTCATACAGCAAATGTCAATAAAATTTGTGGTTAATGGTTTATTGTTTTTATTGTAGGAAGGGATATATCACACTTTTCTCTATCCATTTTCAAATGCATATATCTAAATTGTGACACCTCTTCTCGAAATATAAAAGGAAGAAGGAGATGCCTTATAAGTTGGGATAGTGATAGACAATACACCAATTAGATTCTTTTAGAAATCTGGTGGCAAGTTGGCGTGAGAACTCCTTATCCGTTTCACCAACCATTACCATTCGATGTTAGGTGGATCTATCCCTACAAGGGTCCGAGCCATTACAGATAGTATCAGAACTTTGCACCAGTTAAAAAAGTACAGGAGGTAAAGCAATACATTATAGGAGCCACTTCTTAATTGAAGCTGGTTGTCCATCTGACGACCATGTAACCACACGTGGGTTCATTCATGTGAGAACATGAATCACTTTTGGATTATGGTGGCTCAAATTAGTGTGGAAACCCCAATTCCATCTCATTACCATACGGCGATTTACGAATCCATCTGCGTGATAACTCGAGCCATTGCATAAATAGTAGATTTTAATATATTTATTAACAATTAAGTTTCTTTCCCATAACAATAATCAGACTAGATTTCCCGTAGATATTAGAAAATTTGCAATACGTCAAGGCTTTTTTGAATTACATGAAAAATTTAAATTGCATTTAATTATCAAGAATAAATTATTGCTGGCAACACAACCTGCAATATAAAAATTACGTTCTATAGACAAGCTGATATTAATATCCTACCAAGAATATTACTATAAATGAAGAAATTGAGTACCATATAAGAGTCTGGCATTCTGCTTGCATGCCATGGAGTTCATTGTTTCTTGTATCTCTCTATTTTATCATCAAGCATTAGGGTCAATTAGGAGAAAAAAAAAAAAAAGAAAAAGGGGGCCTTTTGTTGTCTTAAACAAAAGTAATCCTTGACAGACCGGGCTGGTTGAGTTTGCTGCCTCGTAGACCATTATTTTGTTGGCAGGCTTCTGAGTTTATTGCATAAAAACCTCTTTGAAAGGTAAATAGTTCAATTGCCTTCTGTAGTTATTTATTTATACTTATTTTATTATGTACTTGTAATTGTAAACTTTTTTTTTTCCCTAATATTCTGCAGTATTTAGCTCCAAGATTTGGAGTTGCTTAATGCTTGTTCAGTGAGATATGTGACTTTCTTTTGAAGAACATCTTTTTTTTTTTTTTTTCTCTCTCTCTCTCTCTTTCTCCGTTTTTTTTTTTTTTTAAAGTTAATTAGTTTTGACTAAAATTCAAATTCAAAACCCACAATTATAAAGATGACCTTAATATTAACGAGTTATAGTTAATTGGTAGAATATCTACTTTTCATAGGCACACTAGTTACGGAGACCAGAGACATTCTTTAAAAAATAATAGGTAAAATTCTTTTCATACATATCAAAATAAAATTATCTCAAAATGATCCTGAGTAAGAAAAAAGTATTAATTTTTGGGTTATTTACATGTCAAAACTTTTTTTTTATTCATTTATGCATTATAAATTTTTTTGTCATAATTTATTTATCCTATCATGCATCTAAAAATCTCTTTAATTAATACTCATTCTATAATTTTAATAAAAAACGAGAATGAGAATAAGCATGAGTGATTCTCATTCTTAATGTTTGGTAAAACAGAAAAAATTACATTCTTATTTCTCTATATATGGAATGAAATTCTTTTATATATGAAAATCAACATTCTTCTACTTCCCTAATTAATCTCATTCTTACTCTTTCTTTTATTCTCTTTTTACAAGATTGATATATATATATATATATATATATATATATATATATATGATGTATTTATTTTAAATTTTATATTTATAATTATTAATTTTAATTAGTATTACTATTATTATTATTATAAATATCATTATTACTAAATAAAATTACTAATATAATTTTTATTTATATTTTTGTTGCAATTAAATGTATCATAATAATTTACTAATTTAAATTATTATTATTATTATTAGGTAAATATTTTAATATATATTATATTTATATTTTTATAGTAATTAAATATATTTTAATTATATTATTATTCTTTTTTTTTCTTATCACAATTTTTATATTTTGATTTCAATTGCAAATTTAAATAAAGGTTATAAAAGAAATTTAAGTCTAATTCTAGAATAAACTAAATATGTTATAAAATTTACTAATTTATTTTTAATTTTACTCAATTGTAATTTCAATTATAATTCTAATTTCAAATTATGATTCTCTTAGAGTGTTTCCTCTCTTCAATCCATACAAGTTTGCCTTTTTTGGAATTTACCTTGACTTGTTAAATCAACCATAATACTACTTTTTTTTTTTTTTAATGAACTATTTGGCCGAGCAATAGTTGGTTTTAATTATATTTCCAAGACAACAAAGTCTTTCTTCCCAAGGTAATTATAGTTTAGTTCCATTTAATTCAGTTTTTGCCTTTTGTTTCCCTTCTTGTGAGCATTAATCGAATTAATTTTTTTGTTTGGTTATTTCATACCTTATGGTTTGGTTCCATCAAAAAGGTTAAAGTCATTAATTATAGAGTACTTACAGTATTAGATTCGATACAATAGATGATTTTAAGAGTTATTAAAAAAAAAAAAAAGTGACAAAAGCTTTACATCAAATCCAATGGGTTGTTGTAAGTTAAAAAAAAAAAGTATCTTTTTTTTGGTTATATTTTATGTGAACATGTGATAATTATGAAAAATAAAAAAATATTATATATTTTGTGCAAGAAAATTTCCTAGTAATAAAAAATTTCGAAAAAATTTCCTTTGATTTCACTTTTTGTTGTTAATTTCACATTGCTAATCAAATTATTTTGTGCTTGTTTAAAATGTCTAGCAATATTTTCACATTGGAATATTTAGAAATCTTGGTTCACATGCATGGTCATGTATGACATCAGGTGTATCGCTCCAAATTATATATATATATATAGATATAATATTTGTGAAAAATACTCAAAAAGGAAAAAGGGGCTAGCTGTTTCCTTTCACTGATGTTGAATCTAGTGATGAATCTTTGTTTGAAAGCACTGAAGGGTGCAGCTACATTTAAGAATGAATGCATAACAAAATTGAGATATTTAGAAGTCTTTTAAAATATTTAGTAGTTAAGATTTTAAATTTTTATTTTTAAAATCTCAATTTTAATACTATGAAAAAAATATTTGATTTATAAGTATAGAGAGATTTACATTTAATATGTAATTTTTGTTATACAAATTATGGGTTTAATGAATTCTTCAATAAAAGGAAAAAAAATCTAGAAAGAAAACGAATCTTACCTATTATTGTGCTTTTACAGATATATAGTATTTGTGCATACTATGAGCTACTAGCTATTCTTGGAATCTATCCTAATGCTAATGTGTTTTTTTTTGGGGGGGTGGGGTGTTTCAGATTCAGATGCATTCTTGCATATCCAAAAACAATTTGTAAAAAATAAAACCAGCAGAAAGGTTCTTCGAAAATAATCCAGAAACCATGGATAGGTGGGGTGAAAATGTTATAGAACTAAGTAGTACAAGCGATTCTTCTATATCTACAGACCCGGATTTTTGGGTGCCGAGGTCACAGAGGATGAGGAGGACAAAGAACAACAACAACAACAACAATGCTGGTACGTTAAACCAAGCACAAAAAGCAGCTAGAAATAATTTGTCAGGCATGAACATACCGAGGAGAAAGCGAACAAGACGTAGTAGAGGCAACGCTAGTACATCCAAATCCAATACAATAACAGAAAGAACAATTCTATCGTGGTTAATAGACCAGGGAATAGTCATTAAAAATGAGACGCTCATTTGTGTGATTGACGATTATGTGTCGAAGTTGGGGAAAGCAAGAAGGAATGGCGTTTTTTGCAGGTGCTGCAGTCGAGTTATGACTGTAAGTGAATTTGCAGCTCATGCCGGAAGTCTACGGCTCGATGGGTCTTCCGAAGATGTTCTTGTAGAGCGCACTAATGAATCCCTCCTGCGATGTCAGATCGCAGCATGGAAGCGCGAGGAGGAGGAAAACCAACGATGTAAATTCAATCGGTTTATGCCAAAAGATGGAGCAGCCGATAAAAGTGATTACATCTGTTTGTTATGTGCTGATGGAGGGGACTTACTTTGCTGTGAGCGGTGTCCGTCTACTTACCATCCAAGGTGCATTGGCATGGAGGTCAGTACTACGTTGTCTTGGGCTAGAATTTCAAGTGTCAGTATTTTAGCCGTTGAATTGTCATACCGAAAAGAGCAAGGGCACAGAAAGGATGGGCGATCTGTATTATCAGTTGCAGTTTAACTCATCCATAGTTTCCGTGTCCTCTCAACAGGATCCTCGTTATATATGGTGGATTTCTTTGATATTGAATTGCAGGGGATATCTCAAGATGAGTGGCTGTGTCCTTATTGTGTATGCAAGCTATGCGACCGTGCTGATGGTGATTTGGTAACATGTGCTCACTGTGAGAAAAAATGTACGTGTATATCTCGATCTATGATTGATCTCAGTAAGATTTCCATTATCTTTTGACATTTACGCCTCATATTTCTGGTTTGGTTAGTATCCAACAACTAAAATTTTACTCACTTTCCTACCATATTTATCAACGTACTAGATAATCAGTAAAATTTTGTTGTCACAGATCACTGGCGATGTTTGGTCAAGAGGTCGGGTTGTGATCTTAATAGCCAAGCACTTGAATCTTCATTTTGCGGGCCTGGCTGCAAGGAGGTAATATTACTCTAATAATCCCGATTTCGACAACTATCTTTCCTCTCTTTTTATTTATTTGTTTTTTCTTTCCTTACATCACTTGTCATTCATCGTTTTTTTTCTTCTTCTTCTCTTTCATTTTATTTACTTTTAGCTTTGCAACCAACCTAGTGGTGACGATAAAATCTTACTCTGGGGTCTAGAATTTGATCTCTAATCTTGACTAACAGAAATTTAAAAAAAAATCAAAAAAAAAAAATTCTGACTCCATCTATAAAAACCGCATATGATACAATTTTATAGAAAGAGTTTCATGTTACGCTTATTGACATGCCTAGTTTAACAATTTTTCTTACTCTCTGTAAGGCATGAGCTGACATTAGAGTTTTTTCTTTTTTTTTTTTTTAAAGGTTTATGCTCGACTCCAAAGCCTAATTGGAGTAAAGAACCGTCTAGGGGGAGGACTCTGTTGGACTCTACTTCAACGGATGGAGCCAAGCGATTGGGAATACGATAATGAGCATGTCCGAGTGGAGTGCAACTCCAAGATTGCCGTAGCTTGGGAGGTTCTAAATGAATGTTTTAGAACAAACATTGATCGATATACTGGAGTAAATGTGGTTCAAAGCATCGTATATGGTCGAGGGTAAGCACATTGACATACTATCTTAAAGTCATTTCATTGTTTTTTTTTTTTTTTATATAAAGAATTTTTAATGTGATAAATATGGTTGATATTGTTTTCAATCTAAATTTATTCTCTTTCTAATTTGAATTAGAGACCCGCATTGGGCCCATTAAATAGGCGGGTTGGGTTTCCAATAAATTTTCCAGTCTACTTTGTTTTATATGAGTTGTGCATGGAGGGGAAAAAAACAAAAAAAAAAAAAAAAAAAAGAAGGAGGAGGAAAAAGAGAGTCAATGTCTCAAGATAAGTATGATTTAGGCCTTAAAAAAAATTATTGACATGAGCCCACATTTTTAAGGATTCACATTAATGGGTGACCTTAAGCAAATCTAATTGGTTGTAATTGCTCTCAAAGAAAATATTGGAGCAGTGGAACTAAAATATATTTGAGTGCATATTTCTTTAAACTTTAATTAACATTAAATGCTTCCATATAAAGGAAAAATGTCTTCTTTTTATATATATATATATATTAAGAGAGTTATTCAATTAGGAGTTATTCGGTGAAAATAATTATATTTATTTACATAAATTTCACATTTTCTTTTTAGAAGTAAAATTTATGATATTAAGAATAAAAATTCAAATTACTAATTATTGAAATGTCTTATGAAGAACTATAAAGAAAAAATATTAGATTTATCTTAGGACAGAATGCTTATCCAAGGCATTTAATGCTATGAGACATTGAATGTCCCCTTAATAAGGAGAAATGTTAGGCAAGGTCTACTTTTCTAATCCAATGTTCTATGATAGTAAAAGACATATTGTAAAAACAAAATGGGAAAAATGTTAGACAAGGTTGACCAAATGTAAAAACAAGTATTCCGGATTACAGATATCTTTGTACAGAATATTAAATGCTCTCTCAAAGAGGAAATATGTTAGGCTAGGTCTAAGGCAACCCCTCCCCCCTTTTTGTCTATGATAAATCCCTTTAAAAAGTGGCCTAGAACAAAAAAAAAAAAAAAAAAAAACTGGTTATTTATGCTCCACCTGGTAATTCTTAAAATAGGTAGGAGAAAATAATATTTAAAAAGCATAAGAAAAACTTCTCATTTCCTTTCCTTGCTTCTAGGTCTGACTTAACGAGGATTAATTTTCGGGGATTTTATACTGCGGTGTTGGAGAAGAACGATAGTATCATGTCGATAGCAACAATAAGGTATCTTCATTTCTTTATACACACCTAAATATTAGAGCCTATATATAATGAAAAGTGCCACACACACACACACACACACACACACACACACACACACATCTATATTTTAATTTGACTTGGATCGTAACACTCCGTGCTTGTACAGAATCCATGGAAATGAATTCGCTGAAATGCCTTTCATTGCAACACGCCGCTGCCATAGACACAAGGGAATGTCTAGAGTTCTGCTCAGGGCGTTGCAGTCCGTACGTAATCGCATCAAATTTAATTTATCATTTTATAGCACAATTAATTATCTATAAATTAATTTTGGGTACTATAAAATACATTTTTTTTTATTAAAAAAGAAGAAAAAGAAGAAGAATGAGTTCTAATTATGAGGTATGAATTTTGTAGATGTTTCGCTCAATTAACGTCCAGCAGTTGCTAATTCCCTCAGTCACAGAACTTGTCCAAATGTGGGAGAGAAAATATGGATTCTCTCCAATCTGCGATGCTTTGATACAGAGTGTTTCCAAATGTAACACAGTCATGTTTCTAGGCACTGTCCGATTACAGAAGAGCAACATGCAGACGTAGTTGTAGACCTTTGCTTGTTATTTGTAACATCAGAATGGAGTAGAATCAATATTCTATACTTCTGTGTAAATTGTCAGCTCTTGTTTGTTGTGATGTTATCAAAATTGTAATTCATAGGCTCTGATTGTTATTTATATCACCAACGAGGAGGGAAGAATTAGAAGATTGAGATTACAGCACTTACACACATATGCATATTAACATGGCAATGTCAAAACAATGGCTGTTTACGGAAGAAGAATTGATTATACGTATTTTCCCCCAGTTATAGACAGTTCGGGGGCCGCCAATGTATAATGTTTTCCTTGTAGGTGAAGCAGTCCGACCTGTTTAGCAGGGCCGTAAAGCAGTCATTTGACACTAGCAGAGGAGCTGACGTTCCGAACTGCAGGACAGTTCCTTTTCGGTGGACGGACAAGAACAAGCTGCGTGCAATAATAAAGAATTATTGTATTATACATTCTATTATACATATTAAAATTTTAAGTATAAATGTGTGAGTATATATGTTAAAAGTTTTATATTTAAAAAGAGAGTTTTCAAAGAGTGTCTAATGTAGGAAAAAAAAAAAAAAAAGAATCAAATGTAAAGGGAAAATTATTATTAAAAGTTAGTATGCATTAAAAATCTTTTATAAAAAAAATAAGGGTAAATAAAGTATATATATAATATTTTGAGTATAAAGATTTTAATATTATATTAAAAAATTATTTAACAAAAAAATTAGATTGTAAATAAAGACTGAAGAATGTATAATATATTAAAATCATATTGTCGCATTTATTTATGATTAGAAAAATTTTATTCGTGGTAGATAACAAGCTGTTCACATGAACGAGAATAAAGAAGGAACCGCAACTTGGTTCTCTCTCACTCTTGTTTTTGTTTCTCTCTAGTACTTAGTTCCTGGGTTCAGGGCATGGCTAGCTAGGATCACATCTGCGTGCTCCTGAATCACCTTCCAAGCCGCAATAACATGGCGATCCTCAGTAAGGGTGGAACCAACGGCTAACCTTAAACAATAGACTCCACCAACCATGGTATGGGTCATGTATAACTTCCCTGAATCATTGATGGACTCCAATAATTTTCTGTTCAGCGCATTTGCAGACTCGTGATCATTTTCCTCGTCGTCTTCAGCCGCGGCGGCGGATGGCAACGCCCTGAAACAAACCAGTGCAAAGTATCTAGGCACCAGGGTCTCAAACCTTTTGTCCATCGTGACAAGTCCTTCAAAAATTACAGCAATCCTGACGTGGTTTCTCACGAATTTTCTGAGATTTTCCACACCATAACTTCTTAACACAAGCCACAGCTTCAAGGACCGAAATCTTCTGCTGAGGGGTAGTTGCCAGTCCTTGTAATCTACAACATGTTTTGAATCAGTAGCCTTGTTCTTCAGATACTCGGCTTCCAATGCTGAGAGCGATTTCCTGAGAGCAGTCGGATCTTTTAACCACAGGCAGCAACAATCCAGCGGCGTAAACAGCCATTTATGTGCATTGAGGCTAAATGAATCCACCCCCTCTATGCCATCTATGAAATGTCGAAACTCCGGGCATATGCAGGCACTTCCCGCGTAGGCCGCAGCGACATGTACCCACAAGCCATACTGTGTTGCTACATCACACAGTGGCCCCAGTGGATCCACGGCTGTTGTTGAAGTTGTCCCAATGGTAGCGCAAAGGAACAATGGGTTTAATCCAGCTTCTAGGTCGGAGCAAATAGCCGAACTTAAGGAATCCGGTGGCATTGCGAACGATGTTGATTTGCAAGTCCTGATGACTCGAAAATTTTCTGGGTGGATTCCAGCGATTCGGGATGCTCTTTGGACGATGACATGTGTTTGATCCGAACAATAAACAACAAGTTTGCCAATATTCTCCCTGCCTATTCGGCCGAGCATTTGGTCTCTTGCGGCCACGAGCGTGCACAAAATGGCTTCAGTTGTACTGCCATGAATAACACCCCCACCATTGCCCGAGAAAAGGAAGGATTTGGGAAGTTGAAGCATTTCTCCAAGCCAATCCATCACAATATTTTCGAGTTCAGTTGCAGCCGGGGATGACATCCAATGGAACCCAACGACATTAAAGGCAGAAATAAGCATTTCCCCAAGAAAACCTGCAGTGCTATTGCCTGCTGGGAAGTATGCAAAGAAATTAGGACTTTGCCAGTGTGTAATTCCAGGAAGAATATGTTCCTTCAAATCTTGAAGAATAGTTTCAACCGGTTCAGGACTATATGGGGCTGACTTTGGCAACAGCTCTCGAAGATAGCCTGGTTCAACTTGGCTTCTAACCGGGTGTTTCTCTATGGTTTTGTAGTAGTCTGTGAGCAAGTCTATGACCATGTGTCCTTGCCTCCTGAACTCTTCAGGATCCAAGGGATTCACGATCAGAGGTGAAAGGTTTTCGGGTTGTTGATCAATGTTATCGATGCTACCCATTTGGAATTGAGTCCGAGGCTCGTTTGCTTTGCCTGTATCCTCCAGGGGCTTGTATTTGTAGGGACAAGAGAGTGAGAACTCGACCAGACAGTCCCCTATACGCACGTTTATTATTGTGTTCGTCTTGCCATCCACCTAGCGCGACTGTCGGTAGTTGGCGGATAATATTAAAAATCAAAAAGTTAGAAATCATCTTTTTTTTTTTAACTTTTTAAAAGTGTTTTTATTTTTGGTTAAAAAATGATTTAAACTTTTGAAAAGAAAAGGAAATTATAAATTAGTTACTAAATATAATTTTTCTGTGATATATCTGAAAATAAATATTAAATTAAAAAATTACAATAATAATAGTAAACAGATTCTTAATTTGGATCCGAGGCTCGTTTGCTTTGCCTGTGTCCTCCAGGGGCTTGTATCTACATGGACAAGAGCGAGAGAATCGACCGGATGGTCCCCCCTACGCACGTTTATTATTGTTTTCATCTTGCTATCCTCCTAGCGCAGACTGTGGGTAATTTTTCCTTTTTCTTGTTAAAAAATGATTTCAAAATATAAAAAGAAAAAAAAATTATAAATGAGTTATTAAATATAATTTCTATTATGTATCTAAAAATAAAAATATAAAATCAAAAAATTACAATAATAATAGACGGATTCTTAATTTTGTTATTTTTCTTATTTATTCTCTTATAATACTCTCATATTTAAAAAAAAATAAAAAGAAATATCACATGTCAAATAAATTTTTTTTATCAAAACCAGCAGTTATGTCATAACGTAAACACACATACGAGTCAAGCCAACTCCGTCGGTTACATATTGCGTATCCAACAAGTCAACTGATTTTTGCACGTGGACAACAGACCCCTAACTGAGCATGGACTTGGTCTGGAAATTCAGCCATGGCGTGAATTATGACAGCTCCGTGACACTGATTTCACAAATTTCCTTCTCAGTACGATTAACTGACATCCAATAGATAGCCATGTATGTGTCACGGAGCTAGACCGAGTATCCACGCGTCACATGGCTGGCAATGGACTTGGTTGGGAAATCCATAGCGTAAATTACGATAGCTCTGTGCCACTGTTTTCACAAGTTTCCCACTACAGTTAACCGGCACCAATAGGTAGCCATGTCTCTGGCGTCTATTACCCTCTCTCTCTCTCTTCAAAAGGTAGATTATTGAGGTATATAATATATCTATTTATAAAACTTAAATTTCTTTTTTTTTTTTTACGATATGGAAGTAAAATGACCGCAACGGTTAAATTATTGAGGTAGATTATGAACGTACTCGCCAATGTTACGTCCTCGTCCGTATCAGTGGCTGACAAGTCCAGCGTGAATTACGATAGTGGCTGACAAGTCCAGCGTGAATTACGATAGCTCTGTGCCACGGTTTTCACAAGTTTTCTCACTGCAGTTAACCGGCACCAATAGGTAGCCATGTCTCCGGCGTCTATCACACTCTCTTCGATAGGTAGCCTTGAAAATTCTTGATATTTCACGTCAAGTTAATGTCACACGGTGTAAGAGATAGACTCTAATATTACTCTGTTACAGAATTATTACCTTCTTTTAAAAAAATAGTCTCTTTGAATATATAGTACATCTATTTATAAGAATTAAATTCACCCTTTTTTCTTTTGACGAAACGAGAGTGCGATAACTGCCGTCCGGTGCGGCATTTCAAGGCGCCAACACGTCTGTTTGTTGTATAGAACCTAAATAGACTTTTTTCGTTAACTATCTCGTAGGTCAAATTTATAGTAATTAAAAAAATATTTTAATAATTTAAAATTTAAATTTATATTTTAAAATTTAAAATATAAATTTATGTTTTAAAATTTAAAATATTAAATTTTAAAATATTAAATTTAAAATTTATAAAAATAAAAATATTTCATTAAGTTTTAGATTATAATTTTATGAATTTATAATAAGATAAAATTAAAATAAAAATAATATATTTTACTTATATACTATTATTTAAATTTATTTTTAATATATCTTACATAATTATTTAATATGAAAAATCAAAATTATATGTTAGTAATTTATTGAAGTAAAATCAAGATATATATATATATATATATATATAGACACGCGCGAGGGAATTCAATCTAATATGCAAGTTAATGGCGAGAGTTCTCGAGTTGTAAAAGTACTATTCTAGAAGGGGATCCACCATATAAGGTATTTGGATCAGAAAGGAATGGATAGGTTTGTGGGATGGGATTTGAAGTCACTACAAAGACATTTGAGAAAGCAAGAATTGGTATGATGGAAGAAAATGTTCAACCTGAAAAGTGCTGCAAACTACTCGAAGAAGACAACAAAGTATTGCATGAAAAAATTGATTAATTGCATAAAGAATATTTGTATTTTAATTGAATAAATTGTAAGACAATTATCAATATTTTAGTTTTTTTTATGAAATTTTTATTTTTAATTACAAAAATAATAATAATAATAATATTAATAATAATAACTTTTATAACTTTAATTATAATTATTATTATATACACAATATTATTATTTCCATATTGTCTAATGAAATTATATTGATATGAAATACTAGTACTTTTTGTAATTAGAATTAAACAAACAGTTGTATATGATATGTGCTATTTTTTATGAATATTTATTTTTAAAAAAAATTACATTAGTATTAAGTTAATAGTATATAAATAAAAATCTTAATTTTGCAACATTTTTGGTAAATATCAAACATTGAAAGCTATACATATGATACCAACTAAAATCAATTGACACATTAATAATATTTGTTCAAATGTTGTTTTAAATAATTTAAAAAGATATATAACAACACTTAGTTAAAATGCTACTTTAAATAACTTTAAGAGTTAAATTTTTCACTTGTTCTGACACTAGTAGAAAACGTCATAAGAAAAATGTCACAGTAATCAATTGACATGTTGATAACATTTATATATATAATTGTAGATGATTTAAATAGACATACATTGTTGTTTAGTTTAAATGTTGATTTAAATAGTTTTAAGAGGTGGAATCTTTAGCTTTACCGATTTTTGATGAAAATATCAGGAAAAAAAAGCATCTGAAAAGATTTTTTTCGTTGTAGCGATGGAAGCATGTCGCCTGGATCTCATCTCCTCTTTGTTCATCCATGCCCAAATACACTTCGAAAAAAGGTCGCACAATTGTTTAAGCCACGCAAACACCTTTTTTTTCTTTTTTTTGGGGGGGGGGGTCTTGTTGAAGGGAAAAAGGATTTAACCATCGGTGAGAGCTTAAATTTTAACTCAAGATCTCATTTCAAGTTTTAAACGTGATGAACACTAGGCTATTCTTAGTAGTTTAAATACAAAAAGTTTTTGTTTCCACAGAAATGCGACCCATGGGAATAAAATGGCTAGGATTAGGCTAACCCTTTTCATATCTTCTCTCGGCACATAGATATGTGTCGTCGAGTTTATTGTTAAACAAAGTTTAGCTAAAACCACTTTGACAAAATTTTGTGTAATGAATTGTTTGAATATAATGACAGAAATATGTATTTTTAATACTCGAAACTTAATGACACATATTTGCCCTATGTATATTGCATTCTACCAAGACTACACCCCTCGTTGATCAACAAAAATATATTAGCCAAAAAAAAAAAAAAAAAGTGCGCACAGTCATTATTCTTAAACTGACATTTGAGCAAGGGTAACTAATTTAATGTACCGATAAATGGCTGTTCAGGAATAATCGTGCATTGCTTATCGTCGGCGAATTTGGCATTGTTCTTCGTTGCGAAGTGAAACTAAATTTAAGGGTGGGACATAGATTGTTCTGCCTTGGTTATAGTGAGCGATTTTCGTACTGCAGTAATATGGTTAAACAATAGAGATGGAAGACCTTAGCCTCTATTTGTTGTTTTTAACGACATAAGAAAATAGAAGCGAGGGTCTGATCTGCTTTTTCTATTAGCCGAGAGAATACAATTTGTTCGCGGACTCAGTGGGAAAATAGTAAAACAGAGAATTTGATTGTGTGGGCTTTGAAGAGACAGAGTGCAATCCATTATGATAATACAAATAAACCTAACCATCACGATATGTGAATATTTGTTATTGCGGTCAAGCTGGTGGGCATAGAATCTTTTGTTACGTTGTGTAGGTTTTGGTACAATTATATGTTGATACTGTATAATATAGAGTGTTTTTTGGAGGCTAACAGGTCTAATTAGTTTCTAAAAGCCAACTGATTGCCCTTTTTTCTCCTGTGAATGTCGCCTTTACCATTAGGACAACTATGAATAAATGAAAGCATTATAGTGTTAAAATAAATAAATATATATATATGACAGGATTGTTCTGGTTTCCTGCTCGCACGAGCATGCTCACAAACGAGAGAGAGAGAGAGAGAGAGAGAGAACCATATATCTCACTCATTATGAACTCCTCCCCAATCGATACAATTGGATAGAAAAATAAAAAAAGACTGAGAGTAATGTACCCAATTAATCGCACATTAGTAGAACATTCTCGCTATGAAATGGACCCAATTAAGAAGGGCAGTCCTTGTCTTCACAAAGCATCCACCCGAGCACGTCCGTCTCTAAACAAAATGCAGAGAGGCGACCTCTCAGCGGCCTTGCCGGCATCTATTCTCGGCCTCGCAGCCTCTATTATACCCAGGCACCGGCGTTTCCTTCTTGCATTTCTCGGGATGCTTTGAGTCGCACGGAACGTTGTCGCCACCCAGCACAGGATATTGAATTTCGCTTCCTTCTGTTGCTCCTGCCAATAACATGCACAAAATTATGAGCACGCCGAGAGCGAAAGTCATCAACTTTTTCGACGTAGCCATTGTCGAAAATTGTGTTTTTGAATGCAATGTTTTTGAGTTGAATTGAGTTCCTCGGGATAATGTGGGGGTGGCGAGGACTTTGGAATTTATACATGGAATGAATGTTTGTCTCAATTTCCTACGAACGTTGTCACGGACTTGCCCTGTACACTCAACGATCCGTACAATATTAAAGTTAAAATGTTAATAACAAAAAAAATAAAAAGATATAAACAAAATAAATAAATAATATAAAAAACTTAAAAAATATTATAATACTTCAAAAGACAAATATACTGTTACTTAAATACTCTACAAATAAATTTTTTAAGATTATATATAAATATTTAATTTTTAACAAATAATTAAAATTTATTTAATTTAATAATTATTATTCTATTTTTAGAATATTATATCTAATTTAATATCTTTTAAGAAGATAAAGATATTATTTAAGAAGATAAGAAGATTAGAATGTTACCTAACTTTATATCTTTTAAAAAAATAAAAAAATTATTTATAAAATTTTATATAATTTCACCTAATTTCGAAATTAAGCAGTTAAGCCTTGCATTTCTTGCAAATCCAAAATATGTGGCGACCTACTGCAGAGTGTGACGGACGGGTGTATGAGACCCGTCTCCCACATCGAATAAGAAGAAAAGAATCTTGAGCTATATAAATGTGGGTGTTGCACATTCTTATCAGAGCCAACTCTAACCCTTATTCCGATGTCTCTTGTTAAGCACTTCGTGTGGAAGGAGTGTATGATACTCGTCTTCTATATCGGATAAGAATAAAGGAGCTAAGCGCTTCGTGTAGAAGGAATAGGGAAGAAGTAGGTAAGAGGAGATCTGATAATAGGGAAGAAGTAGGTAAGAGGAGATCTGATTTTAGGAGCTAAGCGCTTCTACTAAAAGGAGTAGGAAAGGAGTACGTAAGAGGAGATCTGATTTTCGGCGAGTACGTCGATAGATTCGATGAGAAAGTGTGACGGACGGGTATATGAGACTCGTCTTCTATATCGGATAAGAAGAAAAGGATCTGATGAGAAAGTGTGACGGACGGGTATATGAGACTCGTCTTCTATATCGGATAAGAAGAAAAGGATCTTAACACATATAAACGTGAGTACTACACACATTAAAAGGCTGAAGGTTGTCTTTTGGGGGGAAAGGAATGACTTTGTGAGAAGGGGCATCTACTTTCTTTCACACTTACGGTCGAGAGACGGGTCAGACGTGCAAGACTTTCATATTGAAATACATAAATTACGCATTACGCATTAATTTCAAAAAATAAATTTTTGGTGTTATAAGATAGCTGATTCTGTATCGCATTAATATATGTGGATACTTTATTATTACTGCTATACATTTTCAGCCTCTCGGAAATTAATATTATTTTTAATAATTCGTTTTATATATATATATATATATATATATGTTGGTTATTCTCAGAATTATGTGAGCTAGGAGACTCCATATATAGCTAGACATTTCTATCCATAAGATAGCGCAATTTGCGATAAACCAGACAAATGGGTCTAAGAGTGGAGAATGCAAATTGAAGGTAGGAATTGAATTTTCATCTCATCCTATAATTTTTTTTCTGGAATTTCCCTCCTCTCTCTCTCTCTCTCTCCCTCTCTCGGTTAAGAAAATTCCCTTCTTTCTAGGACCGGCCTCATCCCTTAAGTACTACCTTATAGGGCGACGTAAAGTTCTGTTCTATTAAAGTTTTAAAAAATCTGACAATAGGACTATATATTTTATATTAATCTCACATATAATTTTTGTTGTTTTTTTTATCTAATAAAAGATATATTCAACATTGAATTATACCATAAGAAGTAAATATCTTCAATTCAATAGACCCCATGTCCCTCTTCTCATAATTAAACCTTGAATTTTTAAAAATAAAAATTTAAAAGTCCCATTACTGAAAACTATCTAATTTCACTACCCTTACGATTATTAGCTGTACTTTTTCATGATCATCAACAATACTCAAAGTCTGATTCTTTACCTATCAAATAAAATAGGTTGACTACATCTACAATTTTGATTATGATTTACGATTATATTCAAGGGCCTCGCTGGTCGCAACATTAAAAGAGAACGGACAAAAGGATAAATATAGAAATATATAACATCTCAAACACGATTCAATATTGCACACAATGAATTATCATATCAGTATGAAAATCAATATTGGCATTACAAAATTCAATACATCTGTACATCTTATCTGTTTTTTTCAAAAAAAAAAAAAAAAAAACCTCAAATTCGTGACACTGTGGTACTTTTGTAAGTTAAATAACTACTTCTTGTTCTTCTTGAGTTCTCTCCATCTGTCGTCCTTCAAGGACTAACGACAACAAAACCTCAAAGATCCATGGCTTAGGGTTTAGCTAGTTTTACACTATTCCCCCAACTTGCCTGACCTGCCACAACTCTTATCTTTTATTCGGGCTTAAAATCGCAAACGTCAAATATATTATCATACTTATTACACATCTTATTATTTTTGTTGCACGTTGGGAGTAATTCGGCAAGAAACTTTAATTTTTTTTATTTATTTATTTTTAGAAAAATAAAACATAGTACCCACATACCACATCACCTTCGGTTGTCCCATTTTCTTCTGTCCACCAATCTTTATCGATTTGGTAAGAGCTGTTTGGCTTGCTGCAGTTCTTCGGCAAATACTTTGCCATCAACCGCACAGTCTCTTCATCCGGCATCTGTTCTTTCTTCATTCATGCGACTTCTTGCATCTCACCTATGAGAAGTCCTTCCAATTTAGCTCCTACGAATTTGGATTAGTAGTTCATCACTCATCCATTTGGATTTTTTTCTTTCTTTTTGGCCTTCTATTTTCGGTTTAATCATTACCATTAATACTAGATTTTCCATGATTCTTCCATTGTAGCACGGTAGCTAATTATATATTTGTTTTATAATCCACAATTTGAATCAATATTGAAATTTTTTATTTTTAAAATATTTAGTTGTGACTTTTGAAATCTATTTTCTTCGTGGATGAGAAAATTAATCAACTTGTTGGTATATTTTCTCCAATTTTTTTTGCCTAGAGTAGTAAATTTAATACACTGTCTAGATTTGATCGAGGCTTAATGCTTCCAGTTTAAATAATAGTGTGGGAGTTAATATTCAAATGTTGCAGATTCCCTGATAAATAAATAAGCAATAGTGCTCAATCAAGCTGTTGATGTGGCAACAACTCTATCGATAGGATGCCCCCCTTTATGTGGGTCAAAGGCCCAATGCCCATAAATTTTAACTGAAGTTTTCGAAGACCCATCTGTCTCAAGCAAGTTTGTTGATACTTAGTTATTCCTTGAGAAGATAGTAATTAACGAACTTAAGCAACCATAATCGTGAAATTTTCGAACAATATGCTTAACAAGCATTTGCTCGATTGTCCACGAACACGCAAGTTCATCTGAATGTTTACGAAATAAAGAGACTCATAACGCTGACAAACTTACATAACCTAACTTACTAATAAATATTGTAAAAATACATGTACATATCAACCAAATCAACCTTTAGATTTTCAATTTTGGTACATTGGAGACTCTGATATAAATTAAAGCACGAAGGGACTTATATTTGAACCAAGGAATGATCACTGACAGTATCACTACAAATGACCTCTTTACTGTCAAGGTAATATATCGAGCATCACTCAATTTCCACAACCCAAGAGCCTTACCCTGATAAACAACAGAGTAATTTTTCATATTTGGTTCAAGATTCAGTTTTCCTTATTTTAATGTTCTACTCTATGAACGGCTGTGAGTTCAAGTGTAGTGGGGGGAGAAGATATACACATTAGAGAAATCATCAGAATTAGCTCTCTCAAGTGTACACATCGAATCTGACTGCATGGATGCTGTTAGTGCTATACAGGCACGGCACAGTTGTTGTTCTACGCTTGGGTTGCTAGTTGAAGTTATCGAGTCTCTAGCCTCTCAATTCCAGTCATTCTGCATTACTTATGTGTCAATGTTGTATTGAATGCTTTGAGTTAAACAAAGCTACGTCTTTTCCTCACAGATAAAAATAAAAAAATAAATAAAAAAAGAAGGAAGGGGGGTTCTACTCTACGATGATATTGATACTCTTCTGTCTAAAGGGAGAGACCTTATGGCGTTTCAGGGACGAGAGTTGAGTTGTAATTCCTCTCGACTGTTTTGGAGGGAGTTGTAGCACCTTTTATATATTTTTTATTAGATTGAATCAGCCTATTATGGGCAAATTGACTCGACTCATAAAGTAACTTACACTAATAGATGTCGTGACACTGCAAAACTAAAACTCTAATAAAAAATGTGACAAAAAAAAAAACCCAATCAAAAATCAAGTTTCTTATTTTATTATTATTATTATTTTATTTATTTTTTATTTTTATTTTTTGTGCTTGTGGCTTAATTAATATCCTTTTATATTGCATTGCAAGTACAAATTTTAATCCCACTCGATTATTCCCCTTGCTTAAAGCTGTCGGCAAGGCAACTCTTTGCTTAGCTGTCATGGACAACTCAACAGGTGTCGACCTTTCAACTGGTCAAATCAACTTCCTGTCACTTTTCTCATGCGTTTCAAGCAACCTTCTTCCAAGAAAATTAGAGTATCTTAAACGAATAAAAAAAAAAAAAAGGGATACACCATGAGTTTAGGGTAAATAACAATAATAATAATAATAATAATTAGAGTATATTTTCTGTGACGCTACAGTAGAACTCAATTTTAAAACCCCACCACCCACGTCGTCATTTGCCAACCCAGAGGCATAGCACGCTGTAAACCACCGTCTGTGTCGGCAAAAGACAAATATAAATAAGTAAATATATAAAACAGGTTAGCACCTGTTCTTACCCACTTCTTTTAAGATATTTTCCTCTAACTTTTCCAGGAAAGAAAGAAAAAAAAAAAAAGAAAAACCATTTTTCCGGGAGAATTTGAAGGGTCTTTACGTGATCGAGAGATGATGAAAAGAAGGTCGAGTGGAACTAATGGGCATGGTAAAATGAGGGATAGTTCGACGACATCAACCACGTCGTCTTCGAGAGAAGAAGACGTGAAGTGGGAGATGCGACCGGGCGGCATGTTGGTCCAGAAGAGAGACGAGAACAACAACGTTAATGATGTTCCGGCCCGGACTTTTCGGCTCAGGATTGCTTACGGTGCCCTACGCTACGAGATCACGGTGAATTGTCAGGCAACTTTTGGTAAGATTCTTGTAGCTTGGATCTTATGTTTCATTTCTGTTTTGGCTGTGGGTGACGGGTCACGGCGGTCCATTTCCCGTTTGGTTGGTGGGAAAATGGAAGAAAATGATAATGGAAATGCTGGTCATACACGTCACTTTACCTTTATTTTTTACAATTAAATTGTTTTGACGACTTGAAAATATAATTAGAGGAACTTTATTCTAGCACTGAACATTATAGAATAATGGTTAAGAAATTCTCGCTTATCATGTCAAGCGTCATGGTTCAAACTGAACTTTCACTAACACGTTGAATAGAATTAAACTATATTCATAAAATTTATTTATGAAATATGAGTTATTATCATTTTTTCCATTTTTATTTACCAAAAAGAGAGAGAGAGAGAGAGAGAGAGGTACTATACTCTTAAAGCAAGTCTAGCACCCCTATAATTTGGCTTCGCTTTTTTATAAGTCTCAAATAACTATAAATCCAAAGTTTATAATATTGTTGGAAAATATTGTGCATTTCCTCCATTAATATGTAAGCATAAATTGGTTTTAATCTTCAGTAAAACATATGCAAAGTAAAAATTCAGTGGGTAATTAAGGTCCTAGCATACATTCTCTCTCTTTTTTTTTATCAATCTTTTGTGCATATCAATTAGAAAATTTCCCTGATTCTTCACTATTGCCCATGTGAAGTTGACTATTACTCCTTTTTAGATCTACTTCTTTCCGTGCTTGCCAAACAATTATTAGCCAGCAACACTGAAATTGCAAACTTAGAAAACATAATTATTACAGAAAAGTTAGCGGTGACTTATATCAATTTTACAAGCGGACGTAGACATTACATTATGAAAATCATAGTCATATATTTTTTAGTCTTTTTAATTTTTGATTGTAGTTAATAATCAAAATTATAAACATATGTCAAAAATCATAATAGTTTATTATAATTTTAACTTTGAAACACATTAAATTTAATGAAACTCTAATTCTATTGGAAGGGTACATAGACTTTTATTCTTTTAAAAAAAAATTTTTTTTTTTTTTAAAAAGACTTATTATTATGGTCATCATATGACGAGGGATGCCAAGGACATCAGCAAATGCAAATGGGGACTGGAGGTTAAAATAGTGATTCCATCATCATTGACTGTTGACTTTGACTAACAGGAGAAGTGAAGAAGCTTCTGACGGCAGAGACGGGGTTACAGGTGGGTGATCAGAGGCTGATATACCACGGGAAGGAGAGAGAAAACCGGGAGTATTTGGACACGTGTGGAGTCAAGGACCGTTCAAAAGTCATACTAACGGAGGATCCAGCGAGCATCGAGAAGAGATGCATTGAGATGCGCAGGAATGCCAGGATCCAGACGGCCCGTCGCGCCATCTCTAACTTGTCCATGGAAGTCGATAGGCTTGCGGATCAGGTGAACCGACCTGCTGAAAGTGAAATTTTTAATGGAAAAGTCAATTTCAAGATAAATAAAGCAAAGCACAAATTAGCACAATCCAGCCTGTGCATTTCTTGTCATAATTCTCTACACAATCCGCAACACTTGCATTTTCTCTTAAGAAATATCGTGGTAATTAGAAATTTAGATTTATTAAAAATTAAAAATATATATTATATTGTATCATTTATAATTTAATAAAATTTTTAATAAATAACAAAAAAAAATATAAAGGCACTCGCACTAATTATAGTATTAATAAACAATTAAATATTTAATTTTAATAATTAAAGATCAAATTTTGGTATTAGGAACTTGAAAACAAAAGAAAAAAAGTGCTTCGCCACAATTTACTGCCATCTTATAAGAAGGAGGTGTGACACAAACTTAGGAGTGGGATTGACGTCATCATTAGGTGTAAATCTTTGCTTCAATATTCAATTAATATCTTGTACTTTTATTTTTTAAATATTAAGTTTAATTCACCAATTAATCGATCGATCATGTAATAAGTATTTTTTTGATAATATTTCAGATGAAGAAAAAAAACATAAATTTAAGAAATCAATTGTGTGTGCAGGTTTTGGCAATTGAAAAGTCTATCTCAAACGGGGTCAAGGTACCAGAGGTTCAAATCACAACGTTAATTGAGATGCTCATGAGACAAGCAATCAAGCTTGACGGCATTTCAGCAGAAGGGGATGCTTCTGCGCAGAAAATTTTGCAGGTACTAGCCGCAGAGAAGGAGAAGGAACCGAGACCACCACAACATATGGTTAAAATGCATTTAAAAGACTTTGCATCTCAGGATTGCTCTTGTTTTTCTTTTTAATCTGACTCTGACTAAAACCAAAATTCGATACCTTCACCTACAAAGGGCATGAGAGCATCACTGAGTTAAAACTCACTGGAGAATCCTGGTCTTGCTGAGTGTAATGCAAACAATCATACACTTAAGGCAACCTGGCAGGATTTTGCCTTGCTATTCAGGCAGTTTCGCCTTATGTCTGTTAAATGTTCGTTGCCATCAACTGAGAAAATCATCTCTCCATTTGATTGATGCAGGGTAAGAGAGTCCAGAAGTGCGTGGAAAGCCTGGACGTGTTGAAGACAACAAATGGTAGAATAGAGCCTCCTGTTGTTACGACCAAATGGGAGACCTTCGATCCTCCTTCAATCACAACAAAATGGCAACTGTTTGATTGATCATTCCCACCATTTTTACTTCTTCTCCTTCCTGTATCTAGCATGAGAGTCGAGGAAATAATTGAACGGAAGCGAACCATTTGGCTTGCTTGTACCTATAGTTCCTGCTACTGCTCCCTGAGCTTTGGCAATATCTTGGTAATCATACTGTTGAATATCCTTTCAAGGTTTTGCGTGGAAACAATATAATAAAGCATCGACCTTATATCAAACAAATTTCCGAGATTTTTTTTTTTTTTTGTTACTATAAAAATGAAATAAGTCCAAAATCATCCGTAAACAGTTATTTTTGTGTCACATGTCATCCGAGGTTCAAACTCAAAAACGAATAAGGCATTATTCTCGCCCGATAGAGTCTGACTTAAAAAGGCAAAAAAGCTCCATTACATGTATGCAATCAACTGCATGTGATCTCAGTGCAGACTTAACTTATATTATCACGAATATATGATTATGTTTAGAATTTTATTATTAATTATTATATATATATATATATATATATATGCGAATATAGGCTTGTGCCTTCAATGAATCCAATACAAATTCTGCCTTACCTATATGTACAGTCGAAAAAGTTAAAAAAAAATAAAAAATTGGTGAGTATATCAAATAAAAGTTACTTGGTAGTATTTTTATCTATTTTTTTGTAAATAAAAAAGAAAAATTATAATTTAAATAAGTCTTTCATAATTAATTTTAATATTAATAAATTTATAAATTAATACTATATACTTAATATAAACTTTTAAAATATAAATTAATTTTTTTATTAAAAAAAAAAAAAAAAAAAAAACTTATTGAATCGCCGCTACACTACTAGAGCTGATCCTTTTCCTACATACATAAAAGAGGGTCGAAAGGAAAATGTCATGTGCCGTCACCCACAACCCGACGCATGTAGCCTCATGCGCTCAAACGCGTCCTGCGGCCAAACCTCAGGCCTCCTCTCCTCTTCTGCACAAAACCATGTACAATCCTCACCTCAAACTCCCACAACCCAGTTCGGACCAGCCTGCCCAGAACCCCCAATCCCTCTTATTGTCAAGAAATGCATTGCCCTTCTACAAATCTGCGCCTCTTCCAAACACAAGCTGAAGCAAATCCACGCCTTCTCCCTTAGGCATGGGGTCCCACCGACCGACCCACACGTGGGAAAACAGCTTATATATACTCTGGTTTCCCTGTCGGCCCCCATGTCTTATGCTCGAAACATCTTTGTCCAAATCAAAAACCCAAATGTTTTCACGTGGAATACTATGATTAGAGGCTATGCTGAGAGTGAAAACCCAAAGCCGGCCATTGAATTGCACGACCGAATGCAGGTGCACTCCATCGAACCTGACACCCATACCTACCCTTTTATTCTAAAGGCCGTGTCCAAGGTTGGCAATGTAAGAGCCGGTGAAAAGGTACATTCCGTAGCTGTGAGGAATGGGTTTGAGTCATTGGTGTTTGTTCAGAACAGTTTGGTTCATATGTATGCAGCTTGTGGTCACAGCGGGAGTGCCTATAAGGCGTTTGAGTCAATGCCTGAGAGGGATGTTGTTGCTTGGAATTCGGTGATTAATGGGTTTGCCCTTAATGGAAAGGCTATTGAGGCTTTAAATCTTTACAAGGAAATGGGCTTGGAAGGTGTTGAGCCAGACGGCTTTACTATGGTTAGCCTGCTGTCTGCTTGTTCTGAGCTTGGCGCTTCGGCCTTGGGTAGAGGGGTTCATGGGCATATGTTGAAAGTTGATTTGAATGAGAATTTGCATGCAAGTAATGCCCTTTTGGACCTTTATGCAAAATCTGGAAGCATTGGGGAAGCAAAGAATGTTTTTGATGATATGGTCGAGAGGAGTGTGGTTTCTTGGACTTCTTTGATTGTTGGACTTGCTGTTAATGGGTTTGGTAAGGAAGCAATTGATCACTTTAAGGAGATGGAGAGAGAGGGATATAAGGCCAGTGAGGTTACTTTTGTTGGTGTACTATATGCTTGTAGCCATTGTGGTATGGTGAACGAGGGGTTCCAATACTTTTGGAGGATGAAAGAGGAATATGGCATTCTGCCCAAAATAGAACACCATGGTTGCATGATTGACTTGTTAGGTAGGGCAGGCTTGGTGAAGGAAGCATATGAATATATTCGGAACATGCCCGCGCAACCTAATGTTGTCGTCTGGAGGAGCTTCTTAGGGGCATGCACTACACATGGCCACTTAGCTTTAGGAGAGATTGCAAGAGCCCAACTCTTAGAGTTAGAGCCTCAATATAGTGGAGATTATGTGCTTCTGTCTAATCTGTATGCATCTGAGAAACACTGGTCTGATGTGCACAACGTGAGACGGACAATGCTTGATGGAGGGGTGAGAAAAACTCCAGGGCATAGCCTTTTCTGAGTTGGGGAATTATTTCCATGAAATTAGGCCATATAAGCTATGTTAGTTGAAGTCGCAAAAATGTTGGAAGTTAGATGGTTGTGTTCCTTGGACTACAAATGTGCTTGCAGACATAGACAAAGAAGAGGAGGGAAAAATGCTTTGTTGTGTCGTAATGAAAAGATTGCAATTGGTTTTATGCTCATTAATACCCCCCCCCTCTCCCCGGGCGCGGGAATGCAACTTGCAGGCTGCAAGTTCCTCTGCATCTGCCTGCCTTCCACTCGATGTATCGTAGAGGAGAGAGCAAGACATCCACATATTTTGTAACCCAGATTCAAATCTTCAACAAAAGGACGCACAGATGTTCTGAGAATACTGCATATATTGACAAACCCCATCTTACTACTGCTCACAGCAGTCTTATAAGAACTAGAACCATATCTAAAATGATGAAACTGGCTAAAAATCCTTCCAACAATCTGTGTCTTAAGCCTTGGATAGGCTTGTAAGTTGGAGAACGTTGTTGAATGAAAGAGATAATCCTCATATTTCTGTGGTATATCCATAATTAAAATGAGGACACATACTTGTTCGTTTATTGCAATAATAGTAGGTATAAAAATTCTCTTAATTTAAATTTAAAGGATTCTTTTTTTTTTTGGCTAAGTTAGAATGTGAAGAAAATATTAATTATTAAGGATATTTAAGTTAGTAAGTTTTAATTTTTATAGTCACATTGCTGTATACTATGCCTCCATATTTTTTATTATTATTTTAACCAACTTAGATATATGTCATTGATTTATATTATTTGTAATTTTCGTTACATGCAAGTTTTATTTTATAAATTTAGTACAGAAGGTATATAATTTTTTGTGATAAATGACAATATAAATAATTTTCTTGTCATGGCGCTAGAAAAAGTAGAACTAAAAACAGAACAAGGACAATAGCTGGAGATTAAAGAGAACTTAAGCTCAACCTCGTTTAACTAACTGTGGCTTAGAGATTCCCTGTTCCTCAGGCATAGAAATTGACTGCATCGAAAATGCACCGACCAACTTGCTAGAGTATAATCAGCGAGTGCAGCTGCTGCTGCAATCTGTTATAATTTGACCTCACATCCTTGTATGCCAAAGAAATTGAATTGCGGAATCTTCTCACATTTCTCTTCAACAAACATATGTGGTTTGCATTTCCAATTTCCAGGAGATTTAGTTTGTTGAGTTTTCGAATGCTTCACAACCAAAAACTTCCTTGCCAGGGGCTTGAACAGCCTCGAAGACCTGAACCGAAGCGCTTTTAGAATCCCATCAATTCCCGGAATCTATTAGGGAGACCTGTTTTCGGTTTGTTTAGAGTCACAACCCTGGTAGCCTCAGACGTGGTCTTCTCGGTCTTTAAGCGACAGATGATGCATTGGTCTCAAGCCCTATTTCATGTCTCCAGCAGCAGCATTCAAATCAAGCTTTCTATCCGATGAAGATGAGCATTGGTGCAGCTGATTTGCTTCCCGAGTGTTGCAACTGCGGTTATTTTTCATTTTTAACTTCCCTCAAAAGTTAATTAAATTAATTATATAATTATTAGAATAATTTATAATTTATATTATTTTATTTTATTAAATTTTAAACTAAATTTAAATTCAAAATTTTATATTTTATATTTTCTATTTAAAATAAAATCAAAATTTTATATATAAAATAAATAATTAAAAATTAAAATTAAAATTATTTTTAAAAGAAATTAATTAAAACTCTCAACTTTACTTTTTCTGTTTCTTCTTATTTTTTGCGATTGAAGTTGAACTACAGAACAAAACCTAATTGCATGGAACATAAACTAACATTACTATCCATATCAGCTAGTGACAACTGCTCCTCCTGCAATCTTCTCTCGAGCTTATCGGATTTTCCATGCAGGGTAGTGCTCACAGAAGGCTCTTGATTGCCTCGGAAAATGTCTGAAACATTGTATGTATACCAATATCGTGCAGGAAACAGGGCAAGGATTTCATTTCTAACGAGCACTTGGTCAAGTACAATATCTGACCCAACTGTATCAACAGAAGTCATTTGCTTTAAGATTCAAGGCTTCCAATATTTCGAAATGCAAGTAGTGAATCGCACACAAACTGTAACCACAAGTGATTGTCCCGTGGCAGATACCAACAACCAAAGGATAAACCTAATCATGAAATGATCTCAATCCCACGTTCCATACAAGAAGAAGAAGAAGAATAACTTTTATATAGTTATTATAATATACATATTTTCAATTTGATTAGTAAAAAGTTAGAATATAATTTCTTATACACATTTAGCTAGCATCATATTTTGATCATTATATATATATATATTATATAAATAAAAATTATTTTATTAATGTTAGATTTTCACTATTAAAAAAATATCTTAAATTTTATAAAAATATTAAATATTATTTATTTGATAAATTACATAATGAATATAATAAATACTAAAATTTACATATTTTTTATTAAAGAATTATACGAAAAAGACATTTAAATTATAAATAAAAATATAAAAAATATTGTATTTAATATCATGTTATTTATTTAAAATTTAAAAAGACATTCTTATTATATCAATAAATTT
>CM034056.1:7014855-7059562 GCA_019804595.1 Bruguiera parviflora
TGGCCTAAACTTGATGGTATTTCCGACTGATTAAAATCATTGTCAGAGAGATCAAGACTGCGGAGGTGAACGAGACGGAAGAGGCTACTGTTGGAGTTGATGGAACCACGGAGATAGCTGCTACTAAGGTTCAAACCTATCACATGTCCGGTGCTATTATCACACTCGACGCCATCCCAGGTGCAGCAATCTCCATGCCGGCCTTGGAGATTCCAAGATTCGATCTTTGGATACGCCGAAGGACGACGAGAGGCAGAGCCGCTTGTTACGAAGCTTTGTTTGAACTGCAGGAGGGCAAGGCGGTCGTGACGCTGGCAGAATGGATGACCCAGAAAAGAGGCGGCCAAAGCAACAGAAACATTATGAAGAAATGAAGACAGGAAGAGCAGGAAGCTTAAGATAACGCACACGGAGAGAAGTAAAGGCGACTTCATGTTGTTTTTAGCTGATCTGTTTTTGCGCTGCTGGTTATTCACAAGAGTGGGAATTGATTGCAATTTATGGGCACTCTCTGTGAGAAATAAGCAAGCCAAGAGACTCCAAGCAGCAATGATGGGGGAGCAAAGCTAGATTTTTACTGTAATACTGCACAGATTGATAGAGATTTAAATGATAAAATTAAAAGGGAAAAAAATATATTTTTGAGTATAAAGAAATTTACGAAACAACTCAAAATAATAATAATAATAATAAAATAAAAATATTCCGACACCCATCTGATCTTTCAGCGTCCCTAAGAACTATCGGCATGTTATTACTAGTAAAAAAAAAAAAAAAAAGAAAAGAAAAAGAAGGCATTAACGTGGTTGACTGGAGGTCAGTCCAGACAACGAGACAAGCTGTTGTCGTTGGAAGACTTTAACCACCTATCTGTTCTGTAAATTGCGTCGGCCTAATTTCTGGGAACCAGCGGCCTCTACAATAACTATTTTATCGGCGACTAGGCATATTATTTACTTGTAAAAACAAAAGGCCATCAACGTTGACTTGCAGTCAAGTCAGTTTACTTCTCTTCTCTTGTGGGACGGGATGTGGAAATATTTGTGATGACTACAAAAACGATGGGCGGCAGGGCGAAAATTATTTGGATGACTCGAAACAATTTGTAGAAATTAATTTCAAGTATTTGATAGGAGCATTAGTATGTATTACATTTTGTTATTTTATTCCAAAAAAAAAAAAAAGAGTTATTCCAGGAAAACAAGAAAAAAAAAAGAGAGAGAGAGAGAGAGAAAAAGTCTTCTAGAGTTTTTCTCACGTCGAAAGAGATTTGAAATGTTGTTTAGTTCAATGGAAAAAAACGAATCAAAGTGTACAGCCCAATGAGAAGAAGTCTATGTGGTGAGGGTCATAACTTTAAAACTTTGACTGAATTGATCTTAAATTTTATTTAATTTTGTAAAAAAATTAATTAAATTTTTTTTTATTTAATTTATTTATAATTAAAATAACAGTGAATTATATAAATTTTTTTAAAATAATTTATTTTTAAAAAAATTATATATAATTATATTAATTTATTATAATTACTTGTAATATATTTGTAATTATATTTTATTTTAGCAATATATTATTTATTATTTTATAATATAAACAAAGTAAATAATATTTTTTATTAACTTATTCTCCGACCTATTCTGATTTTGAATTATTCATCGTTACGACTAAGCAAAACCGAAAATAGTTGCATGCAAGATAGATCCCAATATCGTGTATACGTTAAGCAGGTCCTGCCGCTAGCTTTGATCTAGACCCAAAAAAAAAAACAAAAAAACAAAAAAAAAAAACAAAAAACAAAAGGGTTTAACGCGAGTTGCTTTACTATAAATCAAACCTTCAAAACCCAAGTAAAGATTATAAGAGGAATTCGCACTTGCCAATGACTTTGAAGTTCCTTCTCTCCACATGTTCGTACGAGAAGGAAGAAGTGAAGTCAGATCCATTGTTGCCTTTACGCGAAGAGTTTCCCAGTTCTATATAATAGATAGTAAGAAGTTTAAATAATATTTATAATTTAAATGTGAATTTAAATAAATATTAAGACTCAATAATAATAATACTATAAATAAAGTTTTGATATTAAATTATGATTTTTATATTTAAAATTAAAATTAATTTCACCATAAATTAAATTTAAAATTTTGAACTTTTTTGTTTTAATTTGAACTGATTTTTTTGCATTCGATCAAATTTTAATCAATTTAAATATTATATAATTTTTTAAAATTCAATCCAAATTGATAATCTAATCAATTATAAATCAACTCGATCGAGATTGATGCAATTCAATTTTCAAAACACTAATTGGTGAGCAGGTAATTTGTTGAGACGTTATTGCCCAGGCAATATAAGTTGTAAGACATTTTGATCTTTTACACTAAAATAAATAATTGATTTGATATAAAATATCAAACTGCTCAGCAACAATATGAAATTATAAAAATGGTCATGAGATAACGCTTACATAATATTATTTTTATATTAGATAATCAATTAGGATTTACACCAAATACATTAATCCCATAAATCATTTCTTTTTTTTTTTTAAGATTGATAATAAATTACCAAGATAAAAAAATTTAAAAAAAAAGTTGCAGATACCGGGAGTTGACCTCAGACTCAAGCTGAGCTGTTGCTTGATGACGGTTGTCAATAGTGAATTCAGCATTTTTTGTGTCTTTGAAATGATTCAATGGAGACTCTTCGTTTTTTAGTTGACAGAATATTTGTAAACATGACAAGTTTATTCTGTAAAGAGACTATGATATTTTGTATCAATTGTTTTACGTTCTTACTTCAATTTACTTGTCATCGCGCTTGTAGGCAGCTCGGGGCCATCCTCATTCAACCTTCTCCATAAGGAACACTCCCGACTTTGTGTTAGCAAGTCTGGCTCTGGATGTTCTGTCGGACCCCAGAAAGAGAAACGTCCGTTTTCTTCAAGAATGGATGGTCCTTTCGGTTCATGGTTGTCAAGACACCTAGAGGATTCTTTGAGAACTCAAGCATGAGCCAAGCATCAAGATTTGCAAGATCTGTGGGAATCGGTAGCCAAAAGGGGTTCTTTTATTAGTCTAGATCATGGATTGATCTTTGTAGTCTGCTATTAAGCACGAGTGTGTGTACTATTCAATCTAAAGGAACTCTTCTTTGTTCCCAGTTGTTTTATATCTGATGCTTCAATCTTCTCTCTGACATTTTTATTTTTCCACATCCCTTTCTGTTCTTGATCATGTTGCTAAAAGGTTAATTTCCAAGTATGCAAAAATTTAACTTCTTTGCTATTGATTTAATTTCTGTTCTTCATCTATTGACAAAAGGGCAGTTCTGATGTAAAACTGAATGCATGCTACGCAAGTTCCTCCGAGACTCAACTAATAGAGACATTGACAGATATGGTTGCTGATTTTTAAATTCAACAAAGAGGATTTAAGAATATTGCAGTCAAGTACTAATCGGAATATTGGGTTGTGATTTCGATCTCTTTAAGGTACATAGATCGATTTCTGCGGCCAATGTGATGAGATGGACTATGCCATAAACCGGTGGTCCATCACAAGGATCCAAATCAAGCTTTTGTGTAGTGTTAATGACATTTCAAACCAAAATATAAGATTTTGCAGAGAAAAAGACATGAATGAATCGAAAGGGCACATGATTTTCATAGCTTTTTCTTTTTTTCTTTTCTTTTTTTTTCCTGTCCATTCTAGCACAACCGTTGCGGAATTCAAACTGGAAAATTAACCAAACAGACGGAGCAGTGATCGAATCTAAAACCTTAATCTAAAAAAAATCAGGAACTAAAGGCTAGGGGGCAAGGTGCTTGGACTGCCGTTTTCTCAGGGACACTTAATTTGGCAGGGTGTCAACCGGTAACCCCAGCTTCGACGTTTGTCGTTGCAGCCTCAGCTGCTCTACCTGCTTCCTTTGCTGAATCATAAGCAGCACGTAGCCGAATGAACACATGGTAGACTGGCAATATCAGAGACCACAATCCAAACAAAATATTCAAACATAGTTTTATTAGTATTCAATAAAACTATAAAATTGTAATATAATAAAAAATTAAAAATATATCATAATTTAGTATTTTTTTTTTAGAAATAATAATTCTTATTATTATATAACATAATTATAATCACTACATTTTTCGGTGTCTCAAAGGGTGCAAAAACGCATGAAAACTCTCAAATGAAAATTAAAAAAAAAAAAATGTAATTCCAATTATTTCGGACAATTTGCCCAATCTTGCTTGTGCGAGATACCAAATTATTACTACAAACCTGAGATATTATTTCTGCAAGGGACGAACGAAAACTTAGAACTATGATCTAAAATTATCTTAATTCATTTTAAGGAGGAGTTGCCACTCATCACCCATTTCAATATAAATGGTAATTCAAATAATAGATAGTAAATGGGTCTGCTTAAGAATAATGAAGAAAATTTTATTTGTTTAGTCCCTGTTTGTTTCTTGAAAAATATCTTTTAATTATTTTTTTTTCATTTTTGGGTATTTATTTTGTAAAAAATGTAAAAGTAATACAAAATATTTTTTGACAACTGAAAATATTTTTCATTTTTTGTAAGTTATTTTTAACATTTAAAAGAATGAAAATATTTTTTAAAATTAATAATTAAGTTTTTTTTTTTTTTTGTAAACTATCAATTAAAGATTGAATACTCCTTTTTTATTCTCTTATTAATTTTGAGATCACTAGAGAGAATGAAAAGAAAGAAATAAAATTGAAGAATTTTCACTTATTTTTAATTTTTAATTTCTTTTCTTTTAAATAACAACATAAAAATATTTATTTTTCTTTTAGTTAATTCAAACTTTAAAATTATTTTTAAAAAAAGTGAGTGAAAAAAGATAGAAAAAAAAGAGTTAGAAATTTTTTTAAAAAAATTAAATTTTTGATATTTTTAAAAAAGAGAATATTTATTATTTTTAATAAAATTCAAAATTTTTTTAAATTTTTTGTTATATTATTTGATAATTTTTTATTTATTATTTACTTGTATGATTAATAATTATTTGGTTAATTTTTAATTTTATCAAATTTTAATATTTTAACCAATTATAAAAGATAAAAGATAGTTTTTTAACAAACAAAGCTTTAGTCAAGGTTAAAAAAATTAAAAATTTATTTAAAATTATTTATAAAATGATTAAAAATAAGAATAATATCTTAATTAATTTAAATTACATTGTAAGAAGATAAAATTTTTCTTTATTTTAAAAAATATTATAAGAAAAAAATAAAGTTTTGGATTATTTTTTATTTTTATATTATTAAAAAAATTGAATATTAACATTTTTTTACAATTTTATTTATACAAAATTTATTGCAAGAATAAAGAAATATTTTTAAAATATTCACGTAACTTAAGTGCCAAATTTTTTTATTCTCGCAATTATTTTTTTAATGGAAGTTTGGAATATTAATTTTTATTAATAAATTTAATTGAAATCATTAGAGTGCAAAAATTAAATGATATTTATTTGTAAAAAGTTTTGAAATTTGTATTAAATGAAATTAAAAAGGACGAAACATAAATAAAAGGAAATTTATAACCCACAAAAGCGCAAGCCACAGTTCATTTCCTGAGAAAAGGACTCAGCCAGCCTCTGACAATGAGTTCACCGCCGTCTCTGGCACCGCCGCCGCTGCAGCAGCAGGAGGAGGAAGGCGAAAAGGAAGAAGAAGGATGTGGAAGAAACTGGGTGGAGCTGCCGCGGGACGTTGCGGGTTCGATCCTGCTGAGGCTGGGGACGATCGAGATGTTGACGAGCGCCCAGCACGTATGCTCCACCTGGCACAGCATCTGCAAGGACCCCACCATGTGGCGATCCATCGACATGCACGCCCTTGGCGATCGCCGGGACTGGGAGTGCGATCTCGATAAGATGTGCCGCCACGCCGTCGACCGGAGCTCCGGCGGCCTTATCGACATCAACATCGAGTATTTCGGCACCAACGATCTCCTCAGTTACATCACTGATAGGTGATCGCTTTTCTTTTTTCTTAATTTTTATTTGTTTGAATTTATAAATGAATTTTAAGTTTGTTCAACTTGGTTGGTGAATTAGGGTTTCTCTATGTCAACTTAAATGACTCAGAAATGATGTTTTATCTGATTAGCATGGATTTGTCGGGTGTCCTGATACACGAGACTCTTAAGTCTTGGAAAGGCTCAATGTACTTTATTTGCCCAAAAAGACTATTTTTTAGGGCTTTGAACGGGTGATTTTCCTGTTACAATAGCGTAAATTTACCGTTATATCAATACTCACTAGTATGGAGTTGGCGGGAACTCCATGCTAAATCTTGCAAAGGCTCAATATGCTTTATTTGCCCAAAAAGACAATTGTTTGGGCTTCAAACTGGTGATTTCCCGGTCACAATAACGTAAACTTACCACTATACTAATACTCGTTAATATGAAGTTCTCTAAATCTTGGAAAGGCTCAATGTACTTTATTTGTCCAAAAAAACTATTTCTTGAGTTTCAAACATATGATTTCCCCCATCATAACGGTATAAATTTACCGTTATACTAAAACTCATTAGTATGGAGTTGGTGAGTGTCCTGATACATGAGACTCTCTAAGTGTTGGAAAGGCTCTTTATGCTTTATTTGCCCAAAAAGACTATTTTTTGAGCTTCGAACCTGTGATCTCCCTATCACAATAGTATAAATTTACTGTTATATTAAGAATTATTAGTATGGAGTTAACAGGTGTCTTGATACACATGACTCTCAAGTCTTGGAAAGGCTCAATGTTCTTTGTTGTCTCAAAAAGACTCTTTTTTGGGCTTCAAATTTGTGATCTCCCAATCACAATAGTATAAATTTACCGTTATACTAAGACTCGTTAGTATGAAGTCGGCAAGTATCCCAATACACGAGACTTTCATGTCTTAAAAAGGCTCAATGTACTTTATTTGGTCAAAAAGATTGTTTTTGGGGCTTCGAACTTGTGACCTTTCGATTACAATAGTGTAAATTTACTGTTATACCAAAACTCATTAGTACGGAGTGTTCAAATGTTAAAAAGAGAAATGGAAAACAATCTTACTCATTAGAGATGAAATTGTGGAAAAGACATGCACAACCTTATCTTGTTTTCATAAAGGGACTATTTCGCAAGTCATGCTTATGACCTCCCAATTAAAATGGAGGTAGGTTGCAAATTCACTGTTATACCAAGAATCATTAGTATGGAGTGGGAATTGATTAAATGTTAAGAGCGAAATGGGAAGCAATCTTAATCATTAGAGATGAACTTTTGAAAAAGTGTTATTGTTGCCTCTTTGAAAGGCAATTATCTAGAGAAAGGTATTTGCCATATGGAAAGAGGGACATGAGCAAAATAGAGCAAAATTCTTTGTTTGTGTATATGTTTATTTAGGAAAGAAGTATATCAGTTTTTTGTTTTTTTGGTGGTTTGAGCTAGTTGGAGGAGAAATACTATTAGTTTTTCTCTCATTCAGTCTGTAAAGACTGCAGGCCTATTTGCTAAAATTTACACTTGTGTAACAAGTCACTTCAGGAGGCAAATTATCTAATGGAGGCTTTTATTGATTACCTGTAGACAAATGTCATTGTCTGCTAATCCCTAGTACTTACTGTGCATGGTTTTGCTTTCAGTTAATCTATACGTCCAAGTAAATACTGTTATTGGGTGTTTTCAGTAGGACTTTAAATAGCCATTTTAGTCATTTGGTAAAATCAAGGTATTTCCTGCTTGATTGTGGAGGCTTAGGACATTGCTATGTATTCATTTTTGTTGCTTTCGACTATTTTGTTATTGTATTTCAAAGGAAAAAAGAACTTATTTTTAGATTAAATTCAAATTCCCGGGAAGGGACATGTCTGCCCCCGCTGATTTTGGGAATTGTTTAAAAGTTAAAGAGCTAATTGGGAAACAATCTTACTCATTGGAGATGAAATTGTGGAAAATGGTGGTACTTTTGCTCCTTGAAAGACAATTATCATCTAGATAAAGTTAATTTTCCAATTGGAAAGTGGGATATGGAAATTAATTTAACACAAAGAGAATCTCTGTTTTTATAGACTAGAAATAGAGCAAAACTCTTTGTGTGCTGTGCACAATGCTCCCACATTGTGGAGTCTAGGGAGGGTTTAGATATACGCAACCTTGCTTTTGTTTTTCACGAAGAGACTGTTCTGGGACAGCAAAATTCTGTGTGTGTAATTATTTAGGAAAGAAGGATAGGAGTTTTTTAAGGTTTGAGCTAGTTTGAGAAGAAAATTTATTTGTTTTTTTTCTCATTCATTCTGAAAGATTGTGAGGACATTCATGAAAGCCTGCACATTTGCAACTTGTTAAGTCAGGAGGCACATGACGTGGTGGAAGCTTGTATAATGATTACCCATAGGCAATGATCATTGTCTGCTAATCCATAGTGCTCACTGCGCAGGTTTTTTCTTTCAGTTGAGACATATTTCCAATTCAATTATGTTGTTGGGCCTTTTGGCTTGGACGTTACATAGCAATTAAAGTCATTTAGTAAAATTAGGGTATTTGTCATTTGACTTTGGAAGCTTGGGATGTATGCATTTTTGCTGCTTTTGACTATTCTGCTATCAAATCTTAGAGGAAAAGAGGAATTATGTTCAGACGTAATGCAAATTTCATGAAATTGGCTCGTTGATTGTAAATGAAATTGGTCGTCTTAGCAGAAAGATGGTACATTCTGTCATATGAATTTTCTACTGTTGGCCATTGAGATTTGAGATCTTTTTACATTGACCTATTGCCTCATAATTGAACAAAAACAGCCAGAGTGTGGTGCTAATTTGAATTGCTTGCCTACATTGATATGATTTTTAGATTGTCATGTTGCTGCATCTGTATTCCTACAATTAAGGAGGTTAGGCTGGGGAGTTCTGCAATTTTGTGTTATTCTTTTTACATTGTCATGCTCGTGGCCAGAACTGGTGAAACGCAAAAAGAACGAAAAATAAGGGAATAGAAACTTCTTGGGCTTGATGTTATGTAATGAAGTACAAGATTAGTTAGCCATAGCTTCCTTTCATACCAGTTTGTATACCTACAAGCTGGGGTAACTGATGTGCTGGAAGTGTGTAGCAGTTATGGGTGCAAACGTTTTTTGTGTTGCATTTGTATAGAAAAACCTTGCTTTGCATCAGCTAATTGATATATGTGTGAATCTGAACGTCTTAGAAAAGCAGTAAACCTTCTAGTGAAAACACCTTTACCAAGCATTTTACCCTTCTATATGTCTGGTGCTAGTAAGTATTAAATGCAGATGACTCAAATGTTTGAGGACTTGGAGGTATAATTTTAATGCACTTTCTCTTGTTGCCCATGATTATACGAGGGGGTGTGTGCTCTAACTTCTATTGTACATCTTTTGCAAATTGTTCTTCAAAATGTAAATTTTCAAATTTCTGTTTCCAATTATGATACTAGATTTTGCTGACCATGAACGGTTAGCTGGCTCTCTTTATTTGCTAACTTAGATATGTTCTCAATGATTGCTTTGCAGTACAAGTCAACTTAAACGCCTTAGACTTGTGTCCTGTGATAGAATTACTGATATTGGATTGAGTGGACTAGCTGCAAAAGCTCCGTTACTGGAGGAGCTTGAGATTTCTTACTACCCGTTAACCAAAGAATCTCTTGAAGTTGTTGGACGTTCTTGCCCTCTGCTCAGAACTTTGAAGCTGAACTGCCAACGATACAAACCCCTGCATACTGACTATGATGAAGAGGCACTAGCTATTGCCAGAACCATGCCTGGGCTGCATCATCTCCAGATGTTTGGAAGTAAACTGACAAATGATGGTGTGCAGGCTATACTTGATGGTTGTCCACATCTTGAATCGCTTGACCTACGCCAGTGTTTCAATGTTAATCTGGAAGGGAATTTGGGAAGGAGATGCATTGAAAGGATCAATGATCTGCGGCGTCCATATGACTCCACAATTGACTATCCATTCGATCTTGAAAGTCCAGATAGATCATCTGAGGACGACTACCCATATGGATTTTCTGACATCGACTTCTTGTCCGATGATTATGAATATTATGAGTTCTCAGGTGGCAGCGACTTCTCTGACTATGATGGTGGATTATTTTTTGATTAGTCATTCGACAAAGCTGGTATCCGTTCAGGTGAGTGGCAACACTTCCATAAGGTTGTGTTGGTATTATCTGCTGGTTAAGTTTCCTTCCCTATTTATTTATAGCTATGTGGCTGCCAAGGAGCCCGAGACTTTCTCCAGTTATTTCCCACCTTGTTGTTCGGGGGACAATGCGATTGTTTCTGGGTTTCGTAGGTGGAGATATTGATATGCTGGATTATGAACTTTTGAACTTGTGAATTGTTAAGTGCTTGAACCTTTGAAATGTGGTTTTTAGATTGAAAATAATATAGAAGGGCAAGCAAACTGTGAAGTTGCTCTGCTGCGATGGTTTGAATCGCAAAAATTGTTTTTGTGTTTTTCAGTCAAAACATTGGTAAGTTTGCGCACATTTGATTCTTACTCAAATGGGATGATGATAATGAGGTGTGCTGGGGCACCCTTTTACATTGAAAACAATGCCATGGTTCGGGGCTTTGGCCTTCCTAAATTGCTAAACACCTTCATTCTGCAGGTGCTTTCTTCCTATTTTGACCCTAGGGAGAGTTTAGTTCACAACTTTTACGATAATATTTTTATTTAAATGTTATATTTACGGTTATTGTTACTATTATTTATAATTTTATTTTCGTGGTATGATTAAGGCATATTAATTATATTATATTTACAATAATTCTATGTAGTTTCCACATCATATGGGTAGATTAAGCCATCAACGCAACGTGATTATAGGTTTGAATGCACCTTATTAAGGGAAGAGAAGACAACTAACTTCTTCTCTTCGGCTTTAGCGGGAGCAAAAGAGGTACCAACAAGGGCTAGTTCAAAAAAGCAAAGAGTAAATTCTCTGTTGGGAAAATTTCAAAAGAGTCAAAATTTTAAGTACAACAAGCTAATGATATGGAAGAGTGTGTCTTTCAAATCATTTCGAAAAAAGAAAAAAAAAAATCTTTTAATTTTGGTTGATGCGTAGATGGGTTACTCAGAAAAATGATCTTTTTTGTTTTGAAGATTGCATCAAAACCCTGTTGATTTATGGCATGCATGAGCCAAAATGGAAAACAACATTCCGTCCGCATTTAAGCGCCTCTGATCCCCTATGCGGATTGAGTAAATTACAGTAGACTGGAAGTTCTACCGGTGGCCTGTTGGTTATCGTTTTTTTATAGACGTAAGTCAAAAAAAAAAAAAAAAAAGGAGTTATCTTATCGACATCTTTAATTTAATTTTTTTATAAAATAATTTATTATTTAAATAATAATAATAATTTTAAGTATATTTTTTAATAATTAATTATAATATATTAAATTTAAAATTCATAAGATTAAAATTTATTCAATTGAGTCCGTAAAAAAAAAAAAAAAAAGGTTGAATTAACTCAGAGATGTCAAATTCAACTAAGATGAACCTTTGTTGACTATAGCGTATAAACCCCTTTTTCTTTAAACAAATCAAAGTTGAATATCATTATTTATATATAAAGTCTCTCTTTCGAAGTTGCGTTGGGGTTCAGGGAAAACAACAGGGCTTCTTCGCTCCTTTAGCCCCTGGCAGGTCTACAAAACCTACCTGCCATAATTTATTAAGATTTGCTTTTTTTTTGGTTAATTAATTCCAAAGTAAAAATATATAGGCCACGTAAGACTAATTAATAGTGAAGTAGGCACAAGTTACGGTGCATTCCTCTTTCACGTGACCCTCCATTTCTTGTCTGGTGTCTTTTTCTTTTTCTTTTCTTTTTTTTCCTTCCTTTTTTTAATGTGATTACCGCCGTATCATTGGGAAATTAAGCCAAATAAAGAAGAATAATAATAACAACATTACTATTATTATTATTATTATTATTATTATGAATGGAAGTCAATGCACCGACGTCGTTTTTCCGTCGTAATCTGATCAACCAACGGCGTTGCATGGGGTTGTTCCCACGTGACAAACAGAGATCTTGAAGATTTGGGATGATGCCCTGACCTGACATCACCGTCCATTGACTCGACTTATTATTATTGTAAGTAAAATCGGATGGGGTAGAGCCTCTGGCAGTTTCCCCCCCACTTTTCCTTTCGGGCGTTGACAATTGCTTCTCACTGCTGGCCCTGCTTTAGCCACGAAGATGGCATAGGCATGGATTCTACCCCTCTCGACGGACGACATAATTGTGTGAAAATAGTTAAAAAAGAAATGTTAAGAGTGTGAGAAACATAAAAGTCTGCAACCCACCCAATTGTATGAACATTTTGAAATGTTCTATTAAAAAGCGAGCAAGAAAGAACAAAAAAAAAAAAGAGTAAACGGGATCAAATCGGGCGACAATCAATATCGAAAACTCAATCAAAGAGTGAGTCAAGTTTATGCTCTTACCCATGAACTAATGGAAATTGAGATGTCCCATATAATTAGTTGCTTCCCCATTACCTATGAAGGGAAAAGACAAATAAACAAAGAACCACCCCACCCCATCAAAGTCTACCTCCTCCTCCTCCTCCTCCTCCTCCTCCTCCCTTTCCTCCTCCTCCTCCTCCTCCTCCTCCTCCTCCTCTCGGGTTACGCGATAATAAACTAATAGACCACCCATCACCAATAACTCACTCGACCCTATTCTCGTATAATTTCGAGACCCCGTCTTTTCTTATCCTTTCTTTCACTCTCATCATCGTCGTCGTCGTTGCCGTGGTCATTTTTAAAGGGCTTCCAACATTGAGACGCCCCACTTTCCCTCGTCTTTTCTTGCTACTGTTCTGCTAACATACATCTCTTATCAGCAACCGAGGACGAACGTCAACGTGGCTCTGATGGGTGTGATTGATCTCGGTAGATGACCGAGTGTTTCTATAATTCTGGTAAGTGACTGACAGTTGACAATTGGATAGGCCGAGTATATTTAGTAAAATGCAAGTAATAATAATGGCTGGACGACGATTTGTGACTGAACAAAATCAACATTTGGGCTTAGTCGCCCACCACCCAATGGTGGGTGAATGGGGTTGGCCACACGGGGCATCGACCTACTTGCCACGTGGACGAGCATTTGGTGGGACAGGTACTTTGATAGCAAACTGTGCTGGGGCCGTGTGGGGTGGGCTGGGGGACATGGAAGGGGACAGTGCTTTTAAAGTGAGCTGGTTGGGCTGCCTGGTGGGCAGGCATTCACATGCACAAATCTCCCTGTGTTGTCAACGACCCCTCTCTCTCTCTCTCTCTCTCTCTCTCCCTCCCTCTCCATCTCTCCCCATCCCAAGTCCTTCATCCCTTCCACGAAACCTCCGGGCTGCAATCAAAAACTCTTCACCCCACTGCAAACGTAATTAACAAATGAGAATTCCGTGTAACCCCTCGGCATAAATAATAATTTAATTAATAATTGAGTATTTTTTTATTATAATATAATTAAAGAATATAATATAATAATAATTTGATTAAAATACTAATTTAATATTCTTGTTTATATTAATTTTAATTTTAATTTTTTAATTAAAAAGTCTTAAATTTTATGTTAAAATATAATATTAAATTTTAATTCATTGATGTAAAAATCAATTTTTTTTTAAAAAAACACAGTTTAGATTAATAATATTTAAATAATAAATTTGTTATAAAAAATAATTAAATAAAAATATTAATAAATAATTTTTTATTTTCTTCCACAAATAATATACTCTTTTTTATTATAAAAAATTATAAGTGTAATAAAATTACGAAACAATTGTAACAATAGACACTTCAATTTTATTAGATGAATACAAGTGAATAAATACAATATATATATATATATATATATATATATTATTACGATCATTTTAATTGTAAATTAAAATTGATAATTACATAAAATGTTTCGTCGGATCCTTGGTTTATTAAGATTTCCTACTTCCCACGTGAGTTGTCTCCGCGGGGCAACTTGCGTACCCCCACAAAGCTTATGCTTATGGAAAGCTCCATGCAAGCACGCTTCCATTGAAGCCAATAGGGCTAACGGCAATATCAGAGAAACTAACGAAGTATATATACATATATATATATATATTTCTTTGACAAGATAATATATTAGGAAAAAAAATTGAGTTGATACAAAAATAGTGAAGTTTAGTAAATATAAATGAATTTTATATGATATATAAGATCTTTTATATTATATATGTTTTACATATTAGATAAAAATTTTTGTATGTAATATAAAAAAAATTAACAAAAAGAATTTTTTAAGCCTATTTAGATATATTAGTTTTTGTATCCAAGTAGTCGGAATTAATATATAAATAGTTAGAATTGTGACAACCGATTCAGGTGGGACACATGTGAATCCATTAGCATTTTAATAGTGTAGAAGTAGGATTGACCATAGCCTGTTCAACCCGCTAAAATTGCTTGATTTAAACCTAAAGTTCTGCATTGTCAAAATCCAACGGAGACAAAATTTTCGGTTTTTCTTTTTTTTTTTTCCTTCTTTCCTTGAAAACTATCCTTGGCTATTTAGAGTTGAATTGAGCGTTTTAAAAGCTGTCAAAAGCCAGCTTAATCTGACCTAAATCACTCTAAATTTAAATAAATAAATAAAAATATATATATATATATATTTAACGCAATATTTTCATTGACATATATGAACAAAGATGAAGCGAGGCCATAGTTATATATATAAATCTACACCCAACTTTTTTTTTTTTTCACAAGCAATCTGAGACTTGGATTTTTTTTTTTTTTTTTGAAAAGGGTGAGTATTGAACGAAATTAATGTTTACCCTTTTGCAAGCAAAGAGAACAAATCTCACGTCTGTTTGGAAATAGATGGTAGAGCATTATTATTATTATTATTATTATTATTATTATTATTTTCTATAAAAATATCCTTACACCCTTATAAAGATTTAATTCTTGTGTTCTGTTATTGGCTAACTTAGGCGATAAAACTTTAGTCCAAATTGCCTCAAACTACTTTCAATCAAAGTGCCATTTTGGATGGTTCATGGGGGATTTAAAGAACTCGTTGCTCATTAAAGTTTAGAAGAAAAAAAAAACAAAAAAAAAATCACCATTTAGGCGCAAAATAATCTTCAAAACCTTTCATTCCAATCTAGGAACACATTTATTAGAAATTACGATACTCTACATTCTTCAAGACTTTTAATGCAGAGATGCGTACTTCTGAAAATGAAGAAATTCAGTCTTTTATTATTTATTTATTTACTTATTCAACGAAGTTGTGACCATTAATTGTTTGTGATATTTTGTCATTAGTTACAGTCATACAATCGAATGTAAAACCGAAAAATTTTATGAATCTACAGATTTACATTAAGAAACTCGCTTCACAAAACCATTTTAATAAAATTATTGGACCCATCCCTTGTGTTTTGTGCAAAACATCATAGACGCATTCATTTACACAAGTAGGCGTATGCTTGGTGTTAAATTGACTAGCCAACTAATTAACCTAAGACAGCATGTCTTTTTAACTCCCCGCCAGCGACAAAATATGGCAGGACAGACCGATCGACGCGTGGCAGCAGATCCTGCCGCTGGTGCCCCCCCTCCCTTTTTGCGGAAATCCTAAAAGTAATCGAACGGCGCCGATTGACCCCGCCCTCGATAATACGACGACGACGTCGTTTGCCTTCTCGAGCTAGGGATCTCGGGTGGCGTCAGCGTTCTTATTAGGGCGAAATTCAGCCCTCTGAAAAACGGGTGGGTCTTGACGTCGGCGGACCCGCGCCTCGACCCGAGCCTGTTATTCGGATCCTTGGCCAACAACCCGGAAATCAGGTCCCGCGCGTGGAGCTCAAGCGTGGAGGACAGCGAGTGGGTTGGAAAAGTTAAGGGCTTCTTCACGATGTTGCGCAGCGTATGGTCGTTCGATGCGGCTGCAAACGGCGTCCGTCCGTAAATCAGCTCGTACATGAAAATCCCCAGGGCCCACCAGTCCACGGCGTTGCCGTGGGACCCACCGGATGCCACCTCCGGGGCCACGTACTCGTGGGTCCCGACGAAAGAGCGGGACCGGGCGGCTACCGGCTCGGCGACGAACTGCCGGTTGGGGTTCAAAGTTTGGATCTTTTTAGACCGGAAGAGCCGGCTGATTAGGCAGGAAAAGGTTTTCCTGGAGCGCGGCTGGGTGTACCGTAATGCAGCTGGGGAAGCGGGATCGGGAGAGCAAGATGGAGATTCAACGGCAGGGATGGAATCAGAGCAGAGGGAGAGGTCGAAATCCGAGAGCATGATGTGACCGTCCGATCTGACTAACACATTTTCCGGCTTGAGGTCTCTGTAGATGATGCCCAGCATGTGAAGGTACTCCAGAGCTACAAGAACCTCAGCTGCATAGAATCTGAGACCCCCAAGAAAAACATTGAAAAAAAATCAGAACTTTTTCTAAGTTTTCTTTCTTTCTTTTTTTACATTGTTTTCAAAATGGACTAGGTGACTGGATAAAGAGAATCTGATGGAAAATCTGTGCTCATTTCTTGCATGAAAAGAAAGAAAGAAAGAAAGGAGATATAAAAAAATAAAGACCTATGTGCTTCATATGGTAAGTATGATTCAGAATAAGTGACTGTTGTGAGGTAAGTTCTACAGTGCTATCAATGGGAAGTCTTTCAAATAACGGAAATTTGCGGCTAAGTCAGCAGGAAAATCCCACAAAATCTTGGCTTTGCAGGGAAAACGAGGGAAACCCATGATGTGTTTCTTTATCTTTTCAAGCTTTAATCAATTAATGCTACCAATTAAAAAATGCACTAAATATTTCCACGAAACGACTGTTTTATACTCGCAAATTAAAAAAAAAAAACACTTTTTTTGGGTTTCATTTTTATTTTGATTTTTTTATAAAGTATTTTGAACCGTGTAAGTAATAATTGTCTTTAAAAAAAAAAAGACTAATTAGCCACAGGAAAAAAATAAATAAATAAAGAAACATTTTTTTTCTACCCTAGTGAGAGGAGACAAGATAAGAATTTGTGTATGATTTGTACACTAGAAAACAAAAACAACGCAGACACTTCCATGCAAAGAGATCAATGGGTCTTTTAGAACTTCAAAAAGTTTGCAGCTTTTTTTTTTCTTTTTTCTCTTGGTCCAGTTTTTTATACCAGAAAAAGGGTTTTTTCTTTCTTTTTTTTATAATTTTCTTTTAAAAATTCAATGATGACAGCAGCCATGGCTTGGGATTGGTAATGATGATGATTAAAATACCTACCTTGCAGAGATGAGGGAGAAGCGTTTGAGAGGCTGTTTGTGTCTGAGGGAATGCAAATCGCCGCCGGAACAGTACTCCATGACAATGCAGGAGAAATGGGAAGCCTCAAAGTCTGCATAAAGAGTTGGTAAGAATGGGTGGTCCAGCATTTTCAAGATCTTCCTCTCCATCTCCGCCCTCTGCACCTTTTTCTTCGCCGCCACCGCCTCCTTGTCCACCACCTTCATCGCATAAAAGCACGCCCCGCCCCCGTCATAATCTTCGTCGTTGTAACTATAATTATTCGGATCATCATTGTTGTCGTCATGGCGGTGATGATGATTGTTTCTGAGTTGGCAGAGGTAGACGGTGCCGATGTCGCCGGACCCTATGCGACGGAGGAGGCAGAAGTCGCGAAAGGTGAGACCAGTCTTGCGGCGGAAAGTGACGGATCGAATGGCGGAGTAGGCGACGTCGGAAGACCGGTGGGGCTTGATGGAGAGGTTTTCGTGGCAGGTCGATCTTCTCGAGGAGGTTGGCAGCGTCATAAGCTCAAATGAAAAGCGACCGTAGCTGTTATAGCTGCTACAGCTGTCGCCGCTCATCGGACTGTCGCTGGAATTCGCCGTCCTCAAGCTCAGATCGCCGTCGGAGTCCCGCTGGCGACACACTAACATCTTATTATAAAACACCAAAAAGTTTGTATTTTTATGAGACCCCTTTTCTTCAGATGCTTCAAAAAGGGTTGAAAACAGAAAGATACCCAAAAGAGAAGAAGAAAAAGAACTGATTGAGAAATGATAAAATAAAGTTTAAAGAACAGAAGAAGGGTACATATGGATATTGAAGTCAAAATGTCTGTGTCTGTGTGTGTGTGTGTGTGTGTGAGAGAGAGAGAGAGAGAGAGAGAGAGACAGAGAGAGAGAGAGAAAGGGGGGCAGAAAGGAGTCAGCAAGCAGCAGGTTTAATGGGAGAAAGAGGGCATTAAATGCATATATTATAATGAAATGCTGCAGGCTTTAATTTAATTAAAGGGTTGTGGTTCTGGACCCAAAACAATTAGGGTTTCTGAGCAAGACCCAGTTTCAGTTTCGTACTCAAGAGCCAGTGACTAGCAAGAAATTACAAAGAAAGCACACCGTCGGGATTGAACCTCTCTTCGATGATTTCTCTGGTTTGGTTTGGCCAGAGCCTTGTTGGGGAGAAAGAGGAAGTCAGGAAAAGAAGAAGCAGTGGTTGTGGGTATTTATGGTTGGGACTTGGAGAGGAGTTTGTACCGAGGGGGAGGAGGTAAGTAAATTAGGGCACAGTAGAAAATGAAGTTTTTGTTTTCTTTTTGTCTTTTTTTCTTTTCTTTTTTTTTTTACTGTTTTTTACTGTGAGGTGAAAAGTGGTGCGCGACGTTTGATCTTGGGTTGAGTCGTTTTTTGTAGCCTTTTTTGTTTTTTGAAAAGCTGTTGGATGACGTAGCCTACAGGCACGTGCTGTGAGGGTCTGACTAGGGGGGGGTCTGTCACGTGGCGTAGGTTGCCATCGTGTTTTGTCAAAATGCTTTGGAATTCTACGCCGCGTGTGGTCTCAGGTCTGTCTGCGTTCGTAGGCCATGGAAGTTGAGGCAAAGCTATTTCGACGTAGGGTCCAATTACATCGTTCGGGTCAAAGAAATGGGCTATAGGCGGATCTCATGAGCGCCGCGTCCAATAGTTACTTTTTTGGCTTTGTTTCTCTAAAAAGATGGATGTATATAATGCATGTACACTAAGTATACAGTGATAAATTGTATGATATTTATTGTATATTTAGTATATAAATTTTATAATTTAATATTTTAAAATTTTAAATTAAATAACACCCAAAATACAAGTCAATTATTTATTCAAACTTATTTAAGTTTTTTTTTCTTTTTCTTTTTTTTTTATATTCTGAACCCTATCGTTTCTCTGATCTACTTGCTGCACATCTTTTATATATATATATATTTATTTATTTATTTTTTATTTTTTTTTTAATTTTAATTTTTTTGAAATAATGGCGGGTGAGTTAGTCGAATTTGAAGAAGGCATTGCTTTGAATTTGGAATCGAATAGGCGCTGCTGCGTCTGTGTCTTCTAGTCCACCTATCTCTTTCGTTTGACATAACGGTTCAAAAGTTCAAACATTCTGCGACTGTTAGATTCCATGATCCCACGATAAAGTCAGATTTCATTTCGTGGACGCAGGAAAATAATGCGGACGGACGTTGCCCACATGTGGTTCAATCGCGATTCGGCATCGAAAATATGTAATTAATAATTACAATATAATAAAGTGTGACGCGTCGTTATTATGCAATTATCGTACTCAGCAATGCAATAATTTTTAATAAACATTTTATCACACAGATGTGAGCTAATAGATGAGATTAACTAACATGACAATCAGCAGTCTCCGCATCTTCATTTTCAAAGCATAGCTTATTTATGTTCGTTCGATGATTAAAGCTTCCCCGCATCTTCTTCATGTGTGAAGGCAACTGTTATTCACACCCAATAATTGTTTCATACACGCACAAAAGGTTTTGTGGATCCCCTTTTTTTACTTTGTTTTCGTGCGTGTATAAAGAAAGCATTTTGGATCGCGAGTGTGTATTGTAGAAGAGAGAATGTGCTCTATGTGACTTTTTACCTCAACTTCTTACCATCGTCTTTTTGCCTATGTTAAACCTATAAACGACTGAAGTTGGATTCTGGTTGGTTAATCCCATCAGTTCATCTTTGGTCGGCAAGTATGATTGTTCTAATGATAATGCACCTATTTCCTGTTTATCTCATTGGACAAATACATCTATGTTGAGCTAAAGCTATTTGATATATGGTTTGAAATCCAATTGTGGGGAGAATTTAACTATTTGTCAATGTGAACCATCCATCTCGAGGACCCTTTTTTTCTTTTTAAATTTCTTTCTTAAAAAAAAAAAAAGTTATTAGTCATGTGGTCTAGTGATACAACTATTTGAACTTTTAGTTTTAGATTTAGTCGTTTCAAATCTTAGTCTTAGTCCCTATATATATATATATATAACTTGTTTATGATAAGATAGTTATCTTTTTTTCTTTTTAATTTCATTTTTAAAGAAATATAATATAGCTTAATTTGGTGATGATAGTTCTCTTATCTTAATCATGTATGAAATGTAGGAGATAGGATGCTGTTTAGAATAAGGTAGCTGCTGGGATTTTTATGGCTTTTGCTTCTCACCCAACTTTTGTTGGTTAATGAAGTCAAACTTTGGTTGGTTAATCTTATGAGTTCGTTGATGGTCAAAAAAATGTTTCAAGGATGATTTTGCACTTATTTCCCATGCATCTCAGTGCTGGCTGGTTCAGTACTAATCGTAGGAATTTTCAAATTAAACTATAAATTTTTTAAGATTAAAAAAAAATGCAACAGCACATATTTTTCAATATGATTCAGTTTTTTCATATTTGTTGATTGAAAATTGCCTCTGTTTAATTAAATGAACATATTCGTATTCACATATTTTGAATGCAAATTTATATTACGTTATTAAAATTATTTGATATATAATTTTTAATTTTTATTATTTATTAGATCACGTATTTAAAAGATTAAAATGCATAAGTGTTCGTCTAGTGTGCATGAATTTACTGCATCCATACCAATTCTCCTTATGGACAAATTGATCAAAAATGCATTATTCACCTCCATAAATATTGCATGCCATTAGATCTACCCATCGCAAGAAATGGAATGTTAGGATAATTGTTGGGTCCATTATTGTAGTACGGACATGGTCCCGCTCGCCATGACATTTTTCTTTCACCTACCGATCCTTCTTTTTTTTTTTTTTTTTTGAAGGAAAAAAAAAAGAAGAAGAAATTCTGGTCTTTGCACGAGATTATTCTGTTAGCTAGCTAGGAATTTTTTTTCCTCGACCCAACACCTTAGACAATTCATACTTTTGTCAGTCCCATCCAATCAATTCCCAATCATCTTTCTTTCCAATGGTCCACAGCCGCGGAATTTGCTTTTCTTTGTTTTTACTCCTTTTTCCCCCTGTAACATTCTCATATTTCTCATCTGAAGACTCTATATAGGTTTACTTTTGTTTTCCGGGTTTTGGGGGGGGGGGGGAGAGGATTATCGGAGTGTACTCTGAGCTTTAAAATCATATAAAACAACTACGAATAAAAATTAGGATTATATTTTTATCCCAAATTTGCAATGCAAATGCAATTAGTTGAGTTCTTACACAGAGAAAGGATATGTGTAAACCTAGTTAGTTGTGTGTTGAATTCAATTTGCTTCAAGCGTCAACATGCACACATCTTTCTGAATCAATTGAAGAAAGCAATGTAGAAGTACAGAGGGAGACATATTAGCTAGAAATTAAAATCCATATGGGTACAAACAAAACAGTTCCTGCATGGCATGTCAGATACAATGGATGCGAGAAGGATAGTGGGGGGGGGTGGGGTTAACAGCTGGTGCTGTTAATGTGGGATTCCTAAATTATTGATGGAAAGCTAGAACCCACTGTTGAAAAGTACAAGGCTTCAAAGACTAGACATGATTATTTTTCTACTATTTCAATTTTCAGGATCATGGTCACATTTGTGAGCAAAGTTCGAATTGGTAAGGTACCGATGCATGGGGACCCATGATGGTTTCAGATGAAATAAGGTGCCTGGCAAAAGGCCAACAGAAAGTGCAACAAGCGGGGGAAGTGGTGCGTGCGTTGGAGCCCTGGAAAATTCTCAAATACATGGGAAGCCAGGCATCCACATGTAAGCAAAGGGTTTTATTATTTGTTGATTTCAGCGACAGAACTTGATGAACAATCCCAAGAAACCAAACATCAACTATTTGCTCACGTTATTAACAGCACAAGAACTGTGACAAAGGATGTTACATCACCGTGCTGGAAAATAGTGAGAGCTAGCTAAGGTAGATGACCTACTGGAATATTCTAGCACGAAGTTGGGGCATAACTGAGTTCATTTTCTACCTTGTCCTGAATTCCTTCCATTTGTGATGTAACCATACGGCCACATGACAAGGAAACTTGCGATGGAGACCGTGCCACAGACCGGGGATAACTTAGTTCATCTTCTACACATGACGAGGAAACCGTGCCACAGATTGAAGATTCTAATCTAAAACCGTGCACCTAACTCATACAACTTCGAATTTGCTCTTGCACACTAAACAAATTATTAGAATATTCCTTTGTGAACACAATTCTTTCACGCTAATAACTCTAGTTTAGGACGTGTTATTCTAGTCTATCAGATATCATAAAATCAATCAGAAAACTTGCCATGTCCCGGGAGAAATTTCTGTTTCAGTGGAAGTGTAGATGGATTACTGTCTATTACTCTTTAAACTATGTAATTATGTAAGGGGTTTAGGTGTGGCTAAGTTGGTCTTTGTGTGACAAAGCCATGTTCCAAAGCCAAAATTGATTGCCATTAGTCAATTATGTGGGAAACCAGCCCATTTGGAGGATTCCCAAAAAGCCAATCATGTGACGATATTTTATAGGGAAAAGACCAATCATTTACTTGGAAGTTGGAACATAATGTGGGGCAACTCTTTTTTGACTGAGAGGAAAAATAATGGGATTCCTAAAGAAAAGGTGAATGAAATTAGGAATTCTAAGCCATAAATTGTGGTGAACCAGGCACTAATAAAACACGCAAATCCCTGCCTTCAAACTTTCTAATCTCACTTACCAGATATGGTGGGCCAAAGCTTTGAACCATTTGTCCTTTTACTTGTCTTGTTATTTGGCTTTTTTTTTTTTTTTTTTATCATGTCTTTTTTTCTGCTACATCTGGAGACTGATGGAGAGGATTGTCAACAATTATTGGGGTACTTTGTAGAATTAAACAACCGTGAACCTTAAGTGATCACAAAGATTACAAGAGGATTTGACTGCATAAGATTTGTTGGTTTCTGAATTTTCTTGTCTTGATTACTTATAAATTAAGATATATATTTCTTGAGAGTTGAGACAACCTCAGCTCATCTATTTGCACTACTAGATCTCCTTTTCCCGTTTTGAGATTCACATTACAACAATTGGATCTTGTTAGATCATATGTGAGCAATATAAACTTACGTGTTTCAAAGTTAACTAAAGCCCTCCGTTTAAATATTTAATTTAGCTGACAACATACCCCTAAAGGTTGCTGATAATTTTGATAGCTAAACCATTTCGTTTTGTATAATAATTAATTTCTATTAATACTAACTTATTATAAAAACAACTAAAACAACAACAACAACAACAAATTAAATGTGTAAAATAAATACAAAATTTTAAAGAATAATATGAATAAATAATTTTGAGATGTTGAAAAATAATTATAATTAATCGTTCTCTAATTTACGCATCTAAATAATAAAACTCTTAAAACAAACAATTTTGCACGATTTACATAAGTTGTGGAGACACTCAAAATCAGTACAAACTGCTACAACAGCACCCAAACAGCTCCTATAACTCAAAACCATTGCTCCTGCATACTTTCTTTCATCGTCACAAAAAGGACAACACACTAAAAATAAACTACGAAATGTGCCGAGGTATTATGAAATATGGTATGAATGCAAGAAAGATTGGACCTTAGCGACGTACCAAGATCAATGAACCAACACAATAACATTGGAACATTGATGATAAGTTTAAAATAAGTGCAAAATAGAGACAAAAAAAAAAAAACCCAATTAAAGGTCATTTCAATGAAGCATCACTAGAAAGATGAGAAGAAAAGCCAGTGAAGACACCCCGCCAATATTCCCGGTGTTTTGATAGACCGACAATAGGACAAAATGTGTGTCATACAGACAATTTCCTCTTCAACATGGTATATAAACAATGTTGGTATTGGTTGAAAGCCTAGACAATCCAACGAATTATATATCAAAATACCTTCGAGATGCTAAACTTAATTTAATATTATGATTAAAAATTAGACAAACTATATATATATATATATATTCTAACATAATGACTGTATTAACAGTAACCCAAAAGTAGAAAACAGACTTGGAGAAGAATCCAAGAGAGGAATCCTCCGAGTTTTTCTATTTCTTTCTTTCTTGGTACCATGAAATATGTCCACCCCATGTTTCCAAATCTGTCCACAATGCTTTTTATTTCAGCTTAAATTTAAAGACGCAATTTTTCGGTTGGACATCTAACTGCTTCATTTGTCCCATTGTCTACCACGAGAATGATCCCAAGAACGCAAATTCTATCATAACCATCATAACTGGCACAGTCAACTTTAATTTAATGGTACTAAAGTTGTTTCTATGACTGTAATCTCGAGTTCAAGTTAACCAAAAAAAAAAAAAAAGTGCAAATAGTGGTCGCCATTCATGCACCAAGTTCCGAGAAAAACCAACCATGCAAACTGCATTATATATTTAACACAGGCCGATGCATATGAGTTTTCTAAAGAACAGATCGTACGTGAAACTACTGTGTGTGTGTGTGTGTATGTATATATATATATTATTTTTTTTTTCGATTCTGCAAATCAGGATACATTATACTTAGTAAATTAAGATTCAAATGGTAAGACAAATTGTAAAGAAATGGTCCTTTTGTGAAGTTTGTAGTCTCGATGTGAAGGTTCTGTATTGGATAGTATAAGAAAATTGAACTTGTAAGATGCATTGAGGCCACCATGACTAGCAGAAAAGATGCTGGCTCTCTGTTACCAACAGCTTGATCTAGTGACACAGTTAACAGCGTTGTCTAGTGATAAAGTTGTTTGACGTTTAATTTCAATAATTAGAATGAAAATTTTGACAGTGAAGAATTAAAGAGAAATTACGAACAAATTAATAACCCATGACTCAGTTATAAAATTGAGAGTTTTGAATTTGAATTCACTTGAATATCCGTAAGGCTAGTTAAGTCTTAAACTCCAACTTCATGTAGAGCCTTAAATAAAAAAAAATAAAAAAAAGTTTCCAGGAGGGGTCAAGTCTGGCATTCTGCGATAACCAAGATTAGGGTTGGCAAGTTTTTTTTTTTTTTTTTTTTTTTTTTGTTCCTTTTTAAAAAAAAAAATTAATTTTTTTTATGCTAACCAAAAAAAAAAAAAAAAAAAACACCCCAAGACTAGGGTTGGCTAAGTTATAATCAATCCACAATGCTAGGATTTGTTACATGAGAAACAAAGTATTGTCTCTGGCTCTCTGCCAGTTAGGCATTTTATATTGCTTTGTTGCAAGTGCCGTATTGATTTAATGAGGTTAACATGTTTTCTCCAGAATTTTGGAACTCCAATTTGAAAAGGACTCGATAGGGGTCTTCTACCGAAGACTTGTTTCTAAAATTTCAGCTTAACCATATCATAAATGGTCTATATTATATGTGCTGACTATAAAATCCTTATTATTTTAATTTGGTATTTTATTTTTATAGGAAATTTTCCCCGTCCCTTAGGAGCACCAGAATTGCTTGGGCTATAGATAAATTATGTTGGACGATTTTGGGCCTATGAGGCCCAGACTTTTGTCCCATAAAGATGGTTGTTTAAAAAGAGGAGACTTCGGAGAGGTTTTGCATACTTAGCTCTTCTTACCATGTCATTCAGTGGAGCCCTAGTACTGTAATCTAGGAGTTGCATATTCTGATTTTCAAGTTGTGAAAACAGTTTATTTGAGAGAATATTGTTGAACTCATGACTGAATTATCGTGGAAATTCTTGAACTTAAATATATAAAAAAAAAAAAATACTTTTTTGTACTTAAATTAGTGGCTAATTTAATCTTTCCAGAATTTGAAAATAAGTTTTTTATTTTTTTCCCCCTTAGGATAACAGGACAGGGCAAGGAAGAGCGTTCCAATATTTGCCGGGGGGAGAATGATAAGAGTCCATTTATAAATTTTGATGCGAAGATCTACATAAAATTCTTAGTATACAAATGCAGAGTGACTCAAGAACACCACTCAATAAAAAATTTCATGTGTTAGTGTCATAATCATCGTATAATTGCAACTATTACAACAATAAATACAAAGGTGTAATCAATTAAGTTTGACCATTTCGGCCATAGCCCAGCAAAACCAAACCGTCCAGCAGCAGCCACTTATTTCTGTATCAGCACGGGCATGGGATTTTAAAAATATATATATAAAAAATTCCCAGGCCCCCATCAAACCCTTATCCAATTGAATCATCCAATGCCTAACTGCCAAGTCAGCATCAAGTATCTAAGTGAATCCAATTCTAGCACACTAAAGCCACAGATTGCTCATGTGGCTCTGGTGCAGAATTGCTTACTTGCTCAATTTATTAACACTTTCTGTATCTCAAAACCTAAAAGCTATCAAAAGGAGGGGAAAAGGCAAATATTAGAATTATTTCCTGCTCAATTTGCAATCAGACTAGCAAATGGCAGCCACCATGATGACCACTCTCCCACAATTCAATGGGCTCAGACCACAGCTCTTAGCTGCCCCTGCAAAATCCCTGGTGAGTGATCCTTTTGTTGACTTGGTAGAGTCAGAATCCAAATTTCTTTCTTCACAATTTTTATTAACTGAATATTATTGTATTCCTCGTTTACTAATCTAAATGTACTTATATTCCTTGCTGAACAACGTTGCTAACATTTTGAAAGACAACATGTAAGCTCAAGGATTTCAGTGATACCCTGCAGGGAGCAGCCCAACCCTTGAGGCGAAAGGGAAATGGAGCCTTGGGTGCTCGCATGGATTTCATTGGTTCACCCACCAACTTGGTAAGAATTTGATTCACTTACCTCTCTCTCTCTCTCTCTCTGGTTTTTTTTTTTTTGCTTGAAATGAAAAAAAGAAGAAAGGAAGCTCATTTCTTTTTAGGGAAATCATGTTGATGAAAATCATTGTGCTAACAATAGCATAGATATAGTTTCCAATGGGACACCCCAATAATGAAGGGTATAAGATTCTAAATAAGAGATCTAACTCAAGTTGTATAACTTAAAGTCAAGCTTAATAATCTCTTTTTTTTTTTAGGAAAGAAGAAAAAAAAAAGAAAGAGAGATATAACTAATTGGTTTGTTTAAAGATTCTAGAACCAATTCATAGAAGCATCTCTGCATGCGATGGTTAGAATAAAAATTCTGTTCATTACATCATGGAAAAACTATTATGTCACATTTTAGTTAAGGTCATCTTGTATTCCACCCCATGAGACTGTCCTATAGAAGGATCAATGATGCGAAGGATCCGAAGATGGATAAATAGAGAGGTTACAAAGGAAACCGTTTTGCAATGTTGTCCAACCATGTCATATACTAGCATGAAAAAGAATTTTTTTTCTTTTCTTTTTCCTTGGAATTATATTTACATTGCAAAAGGGTGACTGAATGTTGCAACTTCGACAGATAATGGTGACCAGCACCAGCCTAATGCTATTTGCTGGGAGATTTGGGCTGGCTCCATCAGCAAACCGGAAGGCCACTGCAGGACTGAAGCTTGAAGTGAGGGACTCCGGCTTACAAACTGGTGACCCAGCTGGTTTTACTCTTGCTGACACCTTGGCATGTGGGACTGTTGGTCACATCATTGGTGTTGGAGTTGTTCTTGGCCTTAAGAACATTGGTGCACTGTAAAGAGAACAACAAAAACAATGTTCCAATCCTCTCAATTTAAATGGTCTATGTTCATTCTCACTTTTTCAGCTTCTCTTGGGGACATCTGGTAGGAGTTGGTGAACTTGATTGCTGGCTGTGAAAGTGAATATTCTCCGAAAAGGTCTCAAAAAATGGTTAAGCAGATCAAGCAGACAAAATATTGAGACCAAAATTGCAACCTTACCAGCATAATCAACTAATGTATTTGGTGAAATTGCTTATTTCTGCCTTGTTACAATGATCCTGCTTCTTGCACCAAACCAACAAGGATTTCCATCCGAAGATTCTAATTATTGTGGATCATCAACATCATCAAGAACAACTAATATCTGTTTGCTGTAGAGTCTTCTGGTTTGAGAGTCCGATGCTGGATTTACAAATTTTAATAAAACTATCCCCGTCGTTTTCAAAATGAGCTCCACTAATTACTTTTGACAGGAAGTTTGGCTAAAGATAGCTTTTGTTTTTGCCTATACCGCCCATGCCCCAAAACCAGTACTTTTATATTTGCTCAATGCGTGAATTTATTGCCACCAGCTGCTCTAAGCCAGTCAGCGAAGCTTGTTCAAAAATTTCCAACATATGTTTGACAATTTTGTTGATAAGTTCAAGCTTTGGCCTGCCATACAGAAGCAAAACAAAACATGGAATTTAACTTAAATAGAGCAGACATGATTTGAAAATCAACACAAAAAACTTGTAGAAGTATCCAAACTAAAGAGTTGTCAATTTTATAAAAAAGTTCTTGAAGTCTTGATGTTTTTCATCGATATCATGAAAAAATGTAGAGACTTCTTAGTCTAAAAAATTTTACACCGACTTTATACTATTATAAGTAATTGGTACGTGCGCACCATGAAACCATAACAATGACAATTAAGTTAGTTAAGTGAATGATTTGAGTGGCTCTGTGAGTGTAGCTTGTGAGCTTTGAGTACCAAGTAATAAAAGTTTGTGAATGAGTACAATGTATTAGTACATGTATAAAAAGTCTTATTTTAATCTCAAACTCAGTCTCGAAAGTGTCCCATCTAAATTAAACATAATTATGCAATGTAATGTGATGTTTTAGCACCAATTGACGTTTTAGTTTTCAATATCTATTACTTTTGTTAACTATCTTTTATTGAAACCCTGAGGTATGAAAGTTAAATTGAAGTCTTTAATCCCTCAAGCTGGACTCAGTTCTTAATTCACTCTATAATCTAAACTCTCTCTCTCTCTCTCTCTCTCTTTATATATATATATGTAAAAGTGGGATAAAGAAGTGGGAAATAGTAGGTCATTTAAATGGGTAAACTGATCCTTAATTTTGAAAATACACTCACTCAAATATGTTAATTTAGTCTTAATTTTAAAAAGAACCGCACTGCATAACAACGCATAGAGAGCAATATAATAACAACAAAAGAGTATTACAATAATTTTTTTTTATCTTTAGTTTTAATTTATTATGAGACTAAGTAGGATGAGATTAGTCCACGTTCTTTATTGCTACCTAAGTTTTCTCTTTTAAAAATACCTAACTGGACTTAGTGAGTGTGAAGCATACCCCTCAGAAGCAACATACCAGTTGGTTTTGTTATGCCCTTAGTTCATCATCCTGTCAATTGCTTCTTCTTCCTGAGTTCCGAGATATGTGGTTGCTTTTCCCTGGCCCTTCATTTCTCTTTTCAATTCCACAATAAAGAAGTTGAGTTACTTTCCATTATTCTATCATCCCACGCATGATTGATCGGTAGCTTTATTCATCAGTAGGGATGTTGATTCCAGTAGCTTATGAAACCATAATTTTGGGGACCTCTTGGAACTTACTTGGTTGCTTTTTGGGCCTCAAATAAGTTTGCTTTCATCAAAGGGTCTTTTGCATTGTTTTGTTAGACTTCAAATTTTCTAATTGTGTGCATATACTAAAGCATGCTGCTTTGGCATCCAAACAGAAGGGCCATCAATGCTATTCCACTGGAAACCAACCCGAATTAATCAAGTACAGACACTTCGTTTTGGTCCAATGGATGCTGCTGATGTGGACAAAGATCTGGTTTTGACATTGGATTTGGGTACTTGAACCAAGTGTAATACAGTCCAAGCACCCTTGAGTTGGGGATTGTGGGTTACTTTTACAACCCCTCTCCCTTCATTTTTTGGAAAGGTGTACCTGGTATCGAGTCCACACTTGGTACGTATACTTTTTTTTTTTTTTTTTTCTTCTTCAGACATCGTACTATACCTGAGTTTCTTTATTGGAGGTGGTTTGTTTTCGTTCATTTTTTAGCCTCCTTTGTTTTTAGTGAAGGAGGCTTGCCAGTCTCCCAATTTCCAGTTATGATTAGGTCCACGACCATTCTTCTATTGGTTTTGCGAATATATTCTTCAGAATAGAACAGAACAGAATAGCATTGAGTCATTTCAGTTCTGATTTGTGTTTTTATTTTATTTTATTTTTTTGGTTTATAATTCTGATTATTTTGTTTTACAACAGTTATTAATTGTGGTTGGTTTTGAACTGTTGAGCAGGAAGGATGAAGGGAAGTTTAAGGCTAGTAGATGGTATACATTCCGTAAGATCATAGGCTATTAATTTCCTATAATTGGTTTTCACCTAGAGTTACGTTATTATTTGTTTCTTGCTTGCATAGAAAGTAAACTTCATGTTTCCCTACTCTATTCTTAAGTCTTTTTGTTAGTTATTTGGTTCCCATTTTATGACTTGTCTGGTTGCTGAGAAGCATGGGAAAAGAAGTTGAAAAGCAAAGGAAGGATTCCAATTTCTATGCATTTTTTTTCAGTGCGACTTCATTGTATGCCATTGGGAGAGAGGGATTTAAGAAACACTGCTTTCCTTTTCGAACCAATGGTACAAAAAGAAAAAGGTAAGGAAGGTGAAAAGGCAGTGTGCAATTTTTCGTGAAGAATCCAGGTTATGATATTAGGTAATCACTCATTGGATCGAAGATAAAGAAAGCTTAGGCCTGCCTCAATCATATGCAGTGTATACATGTGCTTTCATTTGATGACTGACGAAGGGATTTCTTGGTGAGAACTCGAGATTTGGTACCTGCAAGATAGAAAGAGGCTAAGGGGTGTTAGATTGCTAAATGAAGAAGGGATTTCTCAGTTAGTGCATTGAGATCTGACACTTACAAGATAAAAAGAACTTCAAGAACATCATACCACAATCTGTGTTTAATACTCTGATACTATAATCTCTCTTTCAGCCATTGATGAGCAATGACTTGGGTTTGAAATGCTTTGGTTTCTTGCATGGGTTAGAACTTAAGTATCAAGGAGTAAACAGGCCAAATTACCAGTTGGGAGCCTGTTAATATTTACCATAGCTGCAATTAAAACCATTTCATCAGATGCCCCTCCTGGAAGCAATTCAGGTAATCAAATTGAAGAAGATGAAGATTTCATCGATAGGTGAATGGTAATTATATAGTCCAAATAATATTTAATGAAGAATTTTTAAATAATATTTTCATCTATGTGTAACTTCAAACAGAGAAATAACAATTTCAATTGTTCATAATCTCGCTAATAACACTTTTAATTTCTTATTTTTCTATTTTACTGAATTTTAATATATTTTTGTTAAATTATAAATATTTATTAAAAATAAAAAATAATACATATTTTACGAATTTTAAAATTAGTATAATCATAAGTTATGAACATGCTTAATTTTATTCATACTATATTTTTTTTATTTCTTTAGAATTTTTATTGTTTCTTAAATATTAACTTTTTTTTTTACATAATTATTTATCAGAAATATAGAAGATATGATGTTTAAAAAAAAATTATCTTTTATGTAAAGAGTATATGTTATAAAATATGTAAAAGAATAGAAAATTTGAGTATAGAATTTAACCAATTATATACCCTTTTATTGGCATATAAAACAGATTTATTTAAAAAAAAAAAAAAGAAGAAGAAAAAATCATCTGCGAATAAAAATTGCATCATAAGTTTATAATCCCATTAAGGAAAAACAAAATGATAATTCCAAAGAAAAAAAAAAGGTAAATAAAAAGAATAAAAACCAAAAAGCAGGGGTAGACACTACCGAGCTAAGCCGCTCGGGCAGCAACCGAACCGAGGGAACGAACTAGGGCTCCCGCCGCTCCTCCTCCTCCTCCTCCTCCTCCTCCGCCGCCGCTGCCGCCGCCGCCGCCGCCGATCAAACAAACTGCCATAGAAGATTACAGAGAGAGAGAGAGAGAGAGAGAGATGAGTGTATGGAACTACGTCGTAACGGCGCAGAAGCCGACGAATGTCACGCACTCTTGTGTCGGCAATTTCACCAGTCCTCAAGAGCTCAATCTCATTATTGCGTAAATTACTAATTTAATTGATTGTTATTTATTGCTAATTTATAACAAATCTTGCTAAAATGTTTGGATTCATTCTTTTTTTTTTTTTTGGCCTTTATTTTCTCTCTATTGATAAATTATATTCGAGAATCTTGTTGATTAGACTTTAATTTGTGTTAGTTTTTCGGACTTTTTTGAATTTTTACTATTTTTCTCTCAGATGGGTTTTCGTCTATTTAGTCTATGGTGTTCAGATTTCATTGCTTTTTTTTTTTTTATAAATTTTGCATAGGTTATATTCGACAATTTGCTGATTAAGCTTCAGTTTTGTGTCAGTTTTCCCGTTTTGGATAGGTGCTGTTTTAGTCCCATATGTGGTTTTTTTTTTTTTTTTTTTTTTTTGTGTACAATGTTTAGATTCGGTTGCTCAGACAGATCTTCATCCACTTGCCATTTTACTGCTTTTCGATGTTACTTTTATTATATTCAGGAACTTGCCACTGATTAATCTTCAGTTTCGTGTCACTTTTCTGGCTTTTTGGATACGTGCTATTTCAGTCTCAAATGGATTTTTAGTGTATAATGTTTGGATTTTGTTGCTCGGATGGATGTTCATCCATTTAGTGTGTAATGTGCAGATTTTGTTGCTTATGATGTTACTTACATTATATTGCGAAACTTGCTGATTAAGCTTCTGTTTTGTGTTAGTTTTCCGGGTTTTGGATACGAGCTGTCTTGGTCTCAGTTGGGTTCTTAGTGTATAATGTTTAGATTTTGTTTGCTTTTTGATGTTGCTTGTGTCTATACATATGTATACTGAAGCTTGGAAACAGATTGCTCTCCTTGTTTGCATTACTGGTACCTGACCTAACCATTTTTTCTTTTGTTGCTCTTGATAAATTCTGTTCTAGGATTTGTTGATTGAACTTTATTCTGTGTTATTTTTCTGATTTTTGAACTCATTCTGTTTACATATCAAAGGGGGTTTTTCCCCATTTACTGTTTACCATTTATATTTCATCACTTTTCAATGTTACATTAGTCCACATATTTAAGTTCAATTTGGAAATTGCTTCATGTAATTAGTGCCATTATTTGGCATTATATTTGTGAGTTATATCAGCTGTGTCTGATTTAATGTATTAGCTTCCAGCTTACAATCATGTGTGCTCACAGGAAATGCACTCGGATTGAAATACATTTGCTTAGTCCTCAAGGTTTGCAGGTAAATACATGTTTTCCCTTTCTCTCTTGTAATTAGGATTGTCTTTCATTTTTTTATTCCCTTATCTCTTGTATTATCTTATCCCTTTATCTTTCTTTGTGCCATGGAGATTGAGATATTCCTTTAATCCCTGTTCTGGTTCATGATATGATTCGAAACTCCCTCTTTGTGTTTTAAAACTAAGAGTTCCCCCACAATCTTATTCAGAAACTAGGGCATAAAAGTATGAGAAATGATTCAAAACTCATTCTATGCAGCCTATGCTAGATGTTCCAATATATGGAAGAATTGCAACTCTTGAACTTTTCCGCCCGCATGTGAGTATCTGTATTACCTAGTTTAGGTTGGCTACATGGCTTTAAATACGATCCTTTAATTTTCTCAATTTTTATTGCTTCATGACAGGGAGAAGCACAGGATTCTTTATTTATTGCAACAGAAAGATACAAATTCTGTGTTCTTCAGTGGGATGCTGATACATCTGAGCTTATTACAAGGTTTCACTCTGAAAAATTCAAACAGTATATTTTGTAATTGGCTTTGATGCAATTGCCTATGATCAGATCCATTAAATTTTCCTGGATGTGCTTTGTGATTGTGGGACTCACATAATCTAGGCGGTCCTAAGTCCCTCCTTTGTTGCATTCAGAAATCTGAATCCTGCCCATTAGTGTTTGTTTGCTCTTTTTGTTCCAACTATATGATGTCCCATGTGGCATCTGGGGGGTCCATCAAGATATTGGTACATAGTTGAATCAATCTTGTACTAATCATTGACTGTTTATTGCAGATTCTTTTGCTCAATATAAGATTTCTCTGATATATTTTACTTTGAAATCCCATTCCAGCTGATGTTAGTGGGATAGTTTTCCATCTGCTGCTACAACTAAAATTTTCTTTTTATCCAATAAAATTGTAGTACTCCTCCTTTCTTAAAGAATTACTTATTTTTATCAGTAGAAGACACAAAGTAGCATTCTTCCCTTTCGTTCTTAGTTGACTTTGTATCCTCTCTCTCTTCTCTGTGAGCTTTGGTGGGGGACTGGGAAGAATTGGCAGAGAGGCTGGTGGTAATGTTAATGACAGTGTATCTTTTCGGAAGCTGCAGTAGTTGTTGTAGGCATAAGATTAAGCCTAAAATTTCCTTTGCCCAAATGATTTGCTAATATTTCAAGTAGCAAGCCACAGAACAGCATCTTAGTGTTTTGGGAAAACACTTAGTACTGGTCCCTTCATTTTGGTCTTTACTTAGAAATGGTTAAATATCATGTGCTTCTGATCCTTATCTAATTCTGAAGTTATTGTGTCTGAAAATTATTCATGTATTCTAAATAGCTTCATGACTAGCTTTTGGCTAAATGGGGTGTTTGCCATCATTTACCAAAATCCTTGCTCACTTTATTCATATTTAAGTTACCATTTGGTCCAGCAATATAAATGGCTTCCAGATTTCTTTGCACATGTGTAAAATCTTAATGGGTTTACAGTCTGTTGCATTCTCACATTGACAAGCTTCCCCCCTTTCATGTAGGGCAATGGGAGATGTATCAGATCGCATTGGTCGTCCAACTGACAATGGGCAGGTAAATACTGCAATTTTGTTTCTTTCTAGCTTCCTTATGAAGTTTTTGCCTATCAGATGTTTTATCTCGACTTTTTTGTTAAAGATTTTGGAAAGATCCAGTCCAAGCAACTTCCATTTTTTCTGATTGTGCTCATATACAGATTGGCATAATTGATCCCGATTGCAGACTAATTGGGCTTCATCTTTACGATGGACTGTTTAAGGTGCGTAGTCTGGATTCCATCAATTCAGATTTCAAGTTTCAAGCCTTTGTCAATCTCTCTCTTTGGAGTAAATGCTGGGATAACTTTTTCATTACAAATTCTGGGATGAATGTCATGACCTTCATTCTATTTTTTCAGGTTATTCCCTTCGATAACAAAGGGCAGCTAAAAGAGGCCTTTAACATAAGGTATTCATGTTCTGCTCTACTAGTGAAGATTGGTTATTTTGATTAATCTTTCAGTGATGTTACAAGGAATGTGATGAAGTCATTCTATTAATTCCTAGTTTTGAAACTAAAAAAAAAATAAGAAAATAATACCTAAGCTTGCTCTTAAGGTCACTCTGTTAATAACATCTCAGCTAAAACTTTTTTAAAAATGGCATCCTAGTACACAAGGTGTCTAGTGAAGGATTGGATGTACATAGCCTTGTCCTTGTTCTCACAAAGAAGTTGTCAACTAAAACTCCTAATTAGGCTAAAATATCAGTAAAGAAACTATAGGATAAGTAATCAAAATTACCATATAAATTATATATCAGAAGAAAATAGTCTTCAATTCATGTCTTACATCAGTTATTATTTCGGAGTTTGTAATGGTTTTTCCTAGCTTGGACCGTGCAATAGGAGTCAATCAATTTATAATGAAGTTTTGCATATTCAATAGATATAAATGAGTTCAGTCATATATTGCTTATTTTCCTCAATCAAGAGCCAGTTTCATGATTTATGATAAAATATGACTTACCAAAAAAAAAAGTCCTTAGGTTTATTCATCATCTATAGGACTGATATATTTGTAATATTATCTCCTTATGGGTTGAAAAGATCATAATTTTTGGCTTTTACTTTCAGGCTTGAGGAACTTCAAGTTTTGGATATAAAATTCCTTTACGGTTGCTCGAAACCCACCATTGTTGTTCTTTATCAGGTCTTAAATTGCCTTGCATATCTCCATGTCTTTACATGATTGTGGATCTTTTAGATGTTTTTCCTTTGTAGACGGTTATTATGACAGCTGTGCTTGCATTTGGATACTGTCACATTGAATTTGATGTCTTGTTGGTATTGCTGTACAATTAGATATGGTAGGATCACCGTGTAAGATAGCACAAACATCAACAGGGAGTTTGCACATGTTCGGAATGTGTAAAAGTAACAGGAAATTTTCACCCAAGCTTTCCAGTGCATGTAGAAATGTGCCTCAGCATGTAGTTAAGAAGTGTCAGAGAAATATTTACATCTATCGCTGGAGTTCTTTCTCCTTTAGTGTTCTATGCATTTTGCATGCTGCTCATTTGCTTTTCCTGCCATTCTTCTAGATTTTGGAATGCAATATTTTCATCTCTCTGTCTTTGTTTTTATTTTTATTTTTATTTTGGTAGCTTTATACTTCTTTGACATACCGCCCAGTACTTGGTAGCTCATTTTTCCCCTTCTTGCTAATTATAGTTAACTCTTTTCACAGAATTAAAATTAAAAGTATATGTGGTAGTTTTTGTAATTCTCACTACATCATGTATGTTTGTGCATGTTTTAGCTTTTTTCATTTTTTCATGTACCTGTTTATCTATGTGAATATGTGCTGCACATTTTTCCTTTACAGTCAACTCTGGCAAATGATTTAGATATGCTTATTATGTGGTCCTTATCATTGCAGGACAATAAAGATGCTCGTCACATTAAAACATATGAGGTTGCTCTAAAAGATAAAGATTTTGTTGAGGGCCCCTGGTCACAGAACAATCTTGACAATGGTGCTGAGTTACTAATACCTGTGCCCCTACCTCTATGTGGTGTTCTTATTATTGGGGAAGAAACAATTGTCTATTGCAGTGCAACTGCATTTAAAGCAATTCCCATTAGACCTGTAAGTTTCTGGTGGAGTTCTTGATTTGCCTTCAGCATTAATTTTTGAGGTGTTTCTGACTGTGTTACTTCTTTTTGTATGCTACAAAATTTTATTCTGATATCATACTTGATATGCTCTTCAAGTCCATCACCAGAGCATACGGAAGAGTTGATGCCGATGGTTCCAGATATTTGCTTGGTGATCATGCTGGGCATCTTCGTCTACTTGTTATAACCCATGAGAAAGAAAAGTGAGTGATTCTATGTCTTTAGGAGAATTTCTTGAATAGGAAAACAAATAAATTAAGATATCTTCATTATTATTGGAATGTTCATGTAACCACACACTTAAACTGCAGGGTTACTGGGCTCAAAATTGAGCCTTTGGGAGAAACCTCTATTGCATCTACCATATCATATCTTGACAATGCAGTTGTCTTTATTGGTTCAAGCTATGGAGATTCACAGGTTTGATGACTACTAATGTGCATTATATTTTCAAGGAGCACTTTTTAGGATGATGCTTGTTTTAAGATGACATTATTTTGCCTGGTTCCTGTGGGTATTACAAATATCAATCTGCTAACTAAATGCATATAAAAAGTTGAAAAGGGAGTGAGCACCATTTATAGTAGAAGTCATTGGAATTATTCATAACTTTTATGGGAGAATAGGAGTTGCGAGAAAGTGACTCAATTTGGAATCTGCTTGTCTTTCCACTCATTGACAATGCATTTACAGATGTGCTTTCTTGGATTTTATTTGTCTGTGTGTAAAAAATCAGTCTCCAAATCTGTCAAATGGGGCCCATGCACATAGCTCAATTTTGTTTCGCTATATTCCTTGCAAGAACCTTCGACTTTTCAATTCTTAGAATTTCATTGCAGTATTCTTGTATTACCTATGTCTGTTGTGGCCTTCTGCAGCTTATAAAGCTAAATCTACAGCCAGATTCAAAAGGATCGTATGTTGAAGTTTTGGAAAGGTACGTCAATTTAGGACCAATTGTTGACTTCTGTGTGGTGGACCTTGAGAGGCAGGGCCAAGGTCAGGTTGTAACTTGCTCTGGAGCTTATAAGGATGGTTCTCTTCGTATAGTTCGAAATGGAATAGGAATCAATGAACAGGTTTCTTTACTTTACCAATCCTTACTAAAGTTTTGTCTAATATCAAATCTTCTTGTCAAGCTCATTGATCAAAATGTACAATGTAGGCGTCTGTGGAGCTTCAAGGAATCAAAGGAATGTGGTCGTTGAGATCTTCTACTGATGATCCATTCGACACCTTCCTAGTTGTTAGCTTCATTAGTGAAACAAGAATCTTAGCCATGAACCTTGAGGATGAGTTGGAAGAAACTGAAATAGAGGGTTTCTGTTCACAAGTGCAGACTTTGTTCTGTCATTATGCTGTGTACAATCAACTTGTGCAAGTAGGCTTATCATTTTTTTTATGCTTGCCTCTTTTTTCCCCCTCCCCAAATTTAGAGTATTAATTTGCATAACACTATAATGGTTTACTTCAATTCAAACACTCTTAGGGACTGTTGGTATTCTTGCTATACAATGAGATTATGAATGCATAGAAGGAAGAGATTTAAACATGTCATTACAGGATAGCCCAAACCAAAAAAAAAAAAGCATTTGTCTATTCCTGGAAACATGGTTGTGACTCACAAAAGTGAGCTTGGCTCAGACAGTTTTTTGCATCAAATAACTTCAAATTATGGAAATAAAGTCAGTTCAGATTGTAATCTGTGTAAATCCTATCATGCCTTTGTCTTCAATTGTGTCTTCTGCTTGGAGTCATTTTTATTTATTACTAATTATAAATGTCAGTCAACTTTAAGTTTCTGTTGGATTTGTGCATTGCAACTTTTTATTTGTGAATTGAAAATGGGTTTTCTATATTCAGTAACTTGCATCCAAGAAAGAAAAGACAATGATTAAACAGCTAATTTTGCATTGAATATAGCATTGTGCATAATATCCTCATTTTTGTTGTTTTTTAAGAGAATGTTTTGCTTTATTTTTGCAATTTTCTCAATTTAGGATTTGGTTTGGATTTTCAAAATTGGGCTCTTCCTTAGGTTTTCTTTTACTCTGAAAAATAAACTTCAAGACGGCATGAGAAAACCTAGTCTGCTATTGGTTAATCAGCATCATATTTTCATTGTGTCAACTGATCAGCCACATGACAGGTTACGTCAAGCTCTGTTAGACTAGTCAGTTCTACAACAAGAGAGCTCCGGAATGAGTGGAATGCACCATCAGGCTATTCAATCAATGTGGCCACTGCTAATGCCACCCAGGTCTGGTCCCTTGTTTCTCTCATCTCTGGGTTTGTGAGTTGGTTTTTATGTGACATATCTCACCTTCAGCAGGTTGGTTGATTGTATAGAGCACATAATTGTTACGATTTGGCATCATGGGTATTGTATAGACCAGATAGTGGGATTGTGATGCTTGTCTACAATGATAGAAGCAAGGATTGTAAACAAAACAATAGAACTGTGATGAATGGTTAGATATTGCAGTTATTGATTAATATGATTACATTATGCATTGTGAATTCCCAAGGGCCATCAAATTGGTTAATTGTTTGAAATGGGGAATGCTTTTGGAGGTCCAATGATGGAGGACTAGACATGACTATTTTATTTATCATTGGATAATTTTTGTTGTAATTTTCATTATTCCTTTTTTTTTTTAACTTATTTAGTGTTTTTAGAATGCTTTGGTAAAAATAACATTTTGATCAATCATGATATTATTAGGAGTGACTTTAGGCCTAAGTTTGGGGATTTTATGAATGCTTCTACCAGAGGCCCCCAAAGGAAAACAAGAGGGATTGGTCTTGGCTAAGGTTAGAAACTAGTATAAATAGGAACTTAAACAAAATGATGTATTCAATCCTCTCGTTTGAGGGTTATTTTATCTTCTTTGGTGAATTCTAAAAACTCTACAAAGGGTCAAGGTATCAAAGTGAGAAAAAGATAATCAAAGACTAACACTCAATTAAGCGTTTGTAGAGTTTCTGGAATTTACTAGTGAAGATAAAATAACTCTCAAAAGAGAACTTGGATTGATTGATAATTCTTAGATTGATAGATTTAATATATTGATACTGATTAAGGCCCTATTTATACTAGTTTCTAGCCCTATTCAAGACCAACTAACAAGGAAATAAATAAGCAAGATATGTAAATCCCTAAATTTGGGCCTAAAGTCACTCCTCCTAATGGTATCATAATCAATCAAAACCATCCTAATACTCTAAAAAGAAGCAAATAAGCTATAAAATAAGAATCATGAAAATTACAACAAAAATTATCAAATAATAGAAAATAGTCTCTTGTTTTGTCCTACATCATCCAAGGTTCATTTTACTTTTTTCTTTGTGTTGGGAGGCTTTATCCCAAGGTTCAGTGGACTAAAAAGGAAGGAAAACACTTGCAAGATTGAAGTTGTGAACAATTTTCGTTTTTATCTAAAGTTGAAATTGCTTCTATGCCTGTTATTCCTTTTGCTAGATTGTAGACAAGTTCACAGATGAATAAAGAGGTCACAGTCACATGCTCCATCATAATGTCAACTCAATGATCAACAAATTAAATTCTTTGAATTTTTTCTGAGTTTCCCTAAAGTTGATAACTAATTTCAGTGGTTTGTTGAGGAAATAAGTTAAGAGTTGCTCTTTCTGACAGGTTTTATTGGCAACTGGGGGTGGTCATTTAGTCTATTTGGAAATTGGTGATGGGATACTGATGGAGGCAAAGCATGCACAGTTGGAATATGAGATATCATGCCTAGACATTAACCCCATTGGTGAAAATCCCAACTGTAGTCAGCTAGCTGCAGTTGGCATGTGGACAGACATAAGTGTCAGAATATTTTCATTGCCTGACCTAAATCTCATTACCAAGGAGCACTTGGGAGGAGAGATAATACCCCGTTCAGTTCTTCTTTGTTCCTTTGAAGGGGTATGCATATGCTTGAGCTTCTTCACTTTCAGTCTTGTATTATCAATTATGAGGGTTCAAAATTTTAATTAGCTTGTTTCTGATTCGTTGCTGTGAACTTGTCTGTTTCTCTTCAGATTTCTTATTTATTATGTGCCCTTGGAGATGGTCATCTATTGAACTTCCTACTGAATCTGAGCACTGGAGAGTTAACTGATAGGAAGAAGGTGTCTTTGGGGACCCAGCCAATCACACTCCGTACTTTCTCATCCAAGAATACCACTCATGTATTTGCTGCATCAGATAGGCCAACTGTCATTTACAGTAGTAACAAGAAGCTACTATACAGCAATGTAAATTTGAAAGAAGTCAGTCATATGTGTCCTTTCAACTCTGCCGCTTTTCCAGATAGGTAATGTTTCCTCTAACCTTCATTTTGGTGCTTGCTTGCATGCTAGCATACACTCAGGAAAAACCTTCCGTTAAATATTTCTTTTTGTTTTGCTTCCCTTGTCATTTGTACTGCTCATATGGTAATGTTTATGATTTGGCTACCTTGTATACTAGCAAATTAATCCACATGTTGCTGCGTGTTCTTGGCTTTTATGGAGGAAATGTTAGTTCTTTTTATATAAAATATAATTTTATGAAGAACTTATTCACTTGAGATACTTGGGCTTAGCATTTACTTGAATCTCACGATTTTAATTGTTAGTGCTATTTTGTGGATTTTGTTCAAATGGACCATTTTTTGGTTCATTGCTGCTTCCTAATTTCTTTTGTTCTCTTCTTCTAAAATTTTTCTGCTTCTATTCTTTTAAAGTCTACAATTTTTATTTTTCCTTTGTTATATCGAATCAGTTATTGTTGAGGAGAAATAAAACTATAGAGCTGAGACACACCTTTATTAGCATTGTATGATAGGCCTTAACTGCTCTCTTCTGATTGCTGTGGTGTACTGCTAAGGACTTCATACTTCCATTTTGATAGAACTTGACTGCTCTCTTTTTAGAGTACAGCAAGCAATGTCAACATAATGAACCGTGTGAGCATGGCATTTAACTAAAATATAATTGCACTAGGAGTTGTCTGTTTTGGTTGTATGTTCTGTGAGTTTGATGACTGCGGGATTGAGAAGGTGGAACTTATTTTTCCTCTGTGTGTATTTTAAATGAAACTTTTATTTCTGCAAAAGAAACTCGGTAATCATTAATTTGTGGTTTTTGCCAACAGCCTTGCAATAGCAAAAGAAGGTGAGCTCACTATTGGTACCATTGATGATATCCAAAAGCTTCACATTCGATCTATTCCAATGGGGGAACAAGCACGCCGTATCTGTCATCAGGAGCAGTCTCGAACATTTGCTATTTGTTGCTTGAAAAACCAATCTAGTACAGAAGAATCTGAGATGCACTTTGTTCGCTTGTTAGATGATCAAACATTTGAAATCATGTCAACTTACCCACTTGACCCATTTGAGTATGGGTGCTCCATTCTTAGTTGCTCATTTTCTGATGATGGTAATGTGTACTACTGTGTAGGGACTGCATATGTTTTGCCTGAAGAAAATGAGCCAAGCAAGGTAAAAGACACATTATTTCATTGATTTTCCTGAAAACGGGCTGTGAAGTCTTTCAACTTCTCACTATATATTCCTTCTCTTTATTAACAATTTTAGGGCCGAATACTGGTTTTCATAGTTGAAGATGGGAAGTTGCAGCTTATTGCTGAGAAGGAGACCAAAGGGGCTGTTTATTCTTTGAATGCTTTCAATGGCAAACTGCTGGCTGCTATAAATCAAAAAATCCAGTTGTACAAGTGGATGCCTCGAGATGATGGTACCCATGAGCTGCAGTCTGAATGTGGGCATCATGGACACATACTTGCCTTGTACGTACAAACACGCGGAGATTTCATTGTTGTTGGTGATCTGATGAAGTCAATCTCCCTGCTCATATACAAGGCAAGTAACTTAATCAACCAATGGAGAGAAGTAAACGAGGGGAGGAGAGTGATGAGGAAGAGAAATTGGTGCCTGGTTTCCTTCATTTGCTCCAACATTCATGTATTGATGTGGTGTCCTTAGTACTCGTGTGCCACCCAATCTCCTCCCCTGCCCACACCCCCCCCTTCCCAGGACTGAAAAAAAGAAGCCCGGAAAACTAAGCAATAGAATAAGTGAAAGGAATACAGGAGCACTTGAAGCTCAGAGCCATGCTACCTGTTTCTCCTTGTTTGACTGGCATATAAATTTCTACCAGGGTACTGTATGATTTTCTTTTCCTTACTTGACGTACATCTTTCGTTTGTTCTTCAGCATGAAGAAGGTGCTATTGAGGAGCGAGCTCGTGATTATAATGCAAACTGGATGTCGGCGGTTGAGATTCTTGATGATGACATTTATCTTGGGGCAGAACATAACTTCAACCTATTCACTGTTCGGAAGAATAGCGAAGGTGCCACTGATGAAGAACGAGGTCGGCTTGAGGTGGTTGGAGAGTATCACCTTGGAGAATTTGTAAATAGGTTCCGACATGGCTCTCTTGTCATGCGTCTGCCAGATTCTGAAGTAGGCCAGATCCCTACTGTAATTTTTGGTACTGTTAATGGTGTAATTGGGGTGATTGCTTCGCTCCCTCATGAGCAATACATCTTTCTGGAGAAACTACAGTGGAACTTGAGGAAGGTGATAAAGGGTGTTGGAGGCTTGAGCCATGAGCAATGGAGATCGTTCAACAACGAGAAAAAAACTGCGGAGGCCAAAAATTTCCTTGATGGAGATCTAATAGAATCATTCCTTGATCTCAGCCGTGGTCGGATGGATGAGATTTCCAAGACAATGGGAGTCTCAGTGGAGGAGCTGTGCAAGAGAGTGGAAGAGCTGATAAGGCTGCACTGATACCACTGTCAACTTGAAGTTATTCCTTTGTTACGATGCCCCATTTTGGCTAATTACTTCCTTTTAGTTTTTAGTGATGGGTGTCAAAGTTAAGGGCCTTTTCCGCTGTACGGGATCCCAAATAAGATAATTTTGTAACGAAGTTGAGGGCCTTTTCTGTAACATAATCTTCCAAGATATTATGTCCATAAGATATTTATATCACCTTGGGGATGCATAACTAACCAATACAAGACAGCTCAATGATGGATTTTAGGCTATACCTGTTCACGGACTTGGATTAGGAAAGAAAATTTAGACTCAAGGTAGGTTCGGACTCAAGAAAAAGCTTTGCTAGCCTTCACCCAGCCCCACTTGAGTCCATCTTAGTTAAGATGCTCTACTTTTATAATGGTGTCTCCAGCTTTTCTCAGGTATCATACAGAAGAACTTCTCAGGACCCAAAGACTCTCGGGCCTAGCTCAGTCCAGTAAACGGTCAGAGTAGATGGTTACAATCAGTGGATGGCGCTTTTTTGGTTATTTTGTTATTTTTCGTTTGAACCAGTGAGCATCCGAGCGAGAGAGAGAGAGAGAGAGAGAGAGAGTTTATATATAAGACACGATCACTGCGTATATATGGTAATGATGATGAAGGAATTTAATTTTTCTCCTTCTCTTACTTTAATGAATTTCCTGTCTTCTGCTCTCTCTCTCTCTCTGACTCTCTCCCCCCCC
>CM034056.1:7060500-7085112 GCA_019804595.1 Bruguiera parviflora
TGGGGGGGGGGGGAATTACTAAAATAAAATAATTCTGATAAATTAGCCAGATAGTCAAAACCCTCCCACGGACGTCGGTTTAGATGGTACGTTGTGCGAATAAATTTTCATTAATCGATTATGCGATTAGTTTATTTGAACTAACTTTGGGAAGACGCCGCCAGCCTCATTACACACGAAAGCTCGAGAATTATTATTATTATTATTATTATTATTTTGGCTTACTCACAAATTTGAATTAACTAATATTTTTCTTTTTCAATGTTGACAATGTAAAAATCTTGTACATCGAGATATATATACATATATATATATATATATATATATATATATATATTTTTTTTTTTTTTTAATTTTTTGGGTGGTGTAGTCAAATTAATCTTAAATTAGAAAATATTGCGTTGTCTTTGCCTGGTCAAGAGACTATAGTTCCATTCAAAGCATCTTTTTTAATCGAATTTTACAATTTTTTACAAAAAAAAAAATCAAAAGAATATAAAATAATAATAATAATAATAATAATAATAATAATAATAAAAGAATGTGATAATGTCGGCTGCAATCAAATTAGTTGCCCGTAACATCCGCGGATGGGTCAATCTTTCTGCATAAATTTAATCGTTATGTGGACGCATCTCATTGACAAGTCTATTATTGTTTAATTGTAATTATTAATTTTAATTTTTTAATTCTTTTATGCATATGCACAATTAAAATTTTAAAATTTAATAATAATAATAATAATAATAATGTAATATAAGTTGCATGTAAGACTCGGTCAAATTAGTTGTGCTTATGTGGGGAGGCTCAAATGTTATTTAATCTTAAACAGTCGTAATTAAAAAAAATAATAAAGTACTCAAACATCTAATATTATCTATTCTTTGACGATTTGAAGAGCATAACAATTTTGTTTACCAAGGTTTAACTTAAAGGCTAAAAATTGTATTTCTTTGTTTTTTTTTTATAATTTTTTATATTTACTATGACTCTTGTGCGTGTGTGTGTAATAATGAGAATATTTTGTTGTATGACTTAAAAATTTGTAGGTTCAAATGATGAATTGTAAAATTGAATAATAAAATTACATACTTCTATATCTTACAATATTAGAGTTTCAGTGCATTAAGACATCGCTATTATGATTAGTTAATCTTTAATCAAATTAAGAACATAAATTTAATAATACGCATGTTTTAATTTCCCATGCTAATTAAGCACAGACACATGGAAGAATTATAGCATTTGAGATGAGAATTTAGTGGTAAATCACTCTGTTTTAATACATGCGATTTTAATTTAAAATTTTACACTCACGCTCTTTTTCTAATAAAAAGTCGCATATTCATTTTAATTTTAAAAATTATAATACTATATATAAATTTTAAATTTATTGATAATATATTTATCTGGAATCAAAATATCGTTTGATTTTATTAATACTTAAATAGTAAATTTATCCCATAAAAATAATTAAATAGAAATATACCTTCAATTATAATTATAATTACGAGTAAAATAATTAATATTCACGTGTTTTTATTTATAAAATAATAATAATAAATAAATGAAAGGATACTCCTCCTTCGCTGTCGGGAGACTTAGCAGCCGGCTGAGATGAGCTTTGTGTGGCTCTTGCGTGGTCAAAACTCCTGTTCAAAGTCAACGCGTTATCAGAGGGCAACAAATCGGACTTTTTTTTTAAATTTTTTTTTTTTTTTACATCACGGTTAGGTTCTATAATTAATGACTCGATAACTGGGTGTGAGAGAATTTTATTTAAAGTTATTTTTATTTAAATATTAAGTATTATTATTATTATTATTATTATTATTATGATAAAAAATTGAACCTAAACGTTAATAAATAAATTTGTCCGGAGTCTAAAAAAAAATATCAAATAATTAACATTCTTTTAAGTCTTTTGTGTTGATAAAGCACATCGGACTCGTTCAAACACAGAAGTTATAGGTACAGAGAAATATCAAATGCTTCTATTAATTGTGTATATTAAAAATGAAGCTCTAATTCAAAAATAAGGAAACGGTAGGATCTCGCTATTCGCCCAACCCTTCAAAAATTCTACTCTCTGTGGCAAGACGGAATATTTATGTGGACAAAATATATCGATTTAATGCATGCAATCATCGAAGGATTATTTGTGGAAATTTGATTTTTTTTATATATATATATATTAACTAACATTTGAATAAAATTTGTAATAAGTCGCTCGGATTCGGGCACCCTCTAGATCCATTTCTCCTAGTTTTTTTTTTTTTTTCTTTAAAACATGTGTGTGTTACAGATGAATTTAAGGTTGTCCCTCCGAATTGTTTTTCAATGATTAACAATTAATAATTGTGTATTTAAAACTTTAAATCATAGTATTAGGAAAAAAAAAAGAAAGAATATAAAAAGGTTGACGATGGTGCCATGGATGATCTTATTGCTCTGTAAAGGCACTGCAACAATTTACGTCGTCAGCAGTGACGAATCAGGACAGACATTAAAATCGACCCAAGAAGAAAAAATGTTGATCACAATAATTGTCTGCCTCAAATCTCCGTCAAAACAGGAAAAGCAAGAGCATTATATATATATATAAGAGAGAGAGAGAGAGAGAGAGAGAGAGAGAGAGAGAGAGAGGATGGAGGAACAGGGTGTCTCAACTGACACGAGTGAGTAAACAAACAAGGTAACTGGAAAAAGCCTCTCTCTCTTTCTCTCTCTCTCTCACAGCCCAGAAAGTTATGTTCTTGGGGTCTTTTCCCAATTAAAAAGATGACCTTTATGCATTCGGCCAAAAAAGGGGTGACTTTTTTTTTTAATATTTTATATATCATTTTGCTGATTTCCCACGAAGCTGTTTTTGTCTGTTGCTTTTTTTTGTTTTTGTTTTGGTCTTTGGTTTCTTGACTCAAGAGGTTGTGTTTCCAAAGACCAACAAATGTTTAGTTCGAAGGTGGGGCTTTTTGGTTGCCTGTTGGGTTCATGCATTGGTTTTCTTGCTGATGATTATGGGCGTTGTGATTGATATTTACGTATCTTCTGTTTTTCTCTTTTTGGGTCGTTTGCTGAATTATATTGGCAATATGTGATGGAGGGGTTCTTGCCTGGGGGGTTTGGCTACTTTTTTTTTTCTCTGGGTTTCAATTTATTTTCTTGTCAGACACAACAAAGTCTTCCACTTCTTAGTTTTATTTTGGGTTCTTGGTGTTCTGTATTATTTCTTTGCAGTACAGCTTTGCTATTGTTTCTACTTGGTTTCTCGGAAAAAGTTGACTATGAAAATGTTAGATTATCAGTTTTTTTTTTTTTTTTAATTGATCTGCCAATGATTCTCTACGTTTTTGGCAGTATTTGGTATAAGCGGCCTATGATTGTACATGTACTTGGTTATTTCGAAAATAAACCAGGGAAAAGTTTTGGTGTTGATTTCGTTGCGTTGTTCTGAATAGGGGTATTTTTTTCTTGCAGAGCTCGTTTCTCATGGATTATGTGTTTAGCAACTGAAGAATCGTGGTAGAGAAGTTAGCAAGAAGATGGCTTTCGAGCCTCTTGATTGGTATTGTCGGCCGGTGGCAGATGGGTTGTGGACAAAGGCAGTGGAAAATGCCTTTGGTGCATACACACCTTGTGTCACAGATACTCTGGTGATTGTCATTTCTCATTTGGTTCTCATGGGACTCTGCTTCTATAGAATATGGCTTATTAAGAAGAATTCCAAGGTCCAGCGATCCTGTCTGAAATCCAAATGGTACATTTATATGCTGGGGCTACTGGCTGGCTATTCTACTGCTGAACCATTGTTCAGATTGATAATGGGTATTTCAGTTTTGAATATAGACGGGCAGACTGGCCTTGCTCCATATGAGGTGACTGCTTTCAATTCTATCTTGTTTTTTTATTTCTTCGTCCAGATTCAGTCTTCCTCGTGACATTTTGAAATGCCTGTCTTATTCTTCTTGCTTCACTCTCAAGCTTTTATGCTCTGCACATGAATGTGAATCTGATTATATATAGCAGATTAAAGCATGCAATTATTGGCATGCAAATGAAGCAGATGCATGTGTATCATCCAAATATTCTTTTGGATAAATATTTTTGTTTAATTTTGGACAACCCCGATTTCTGTTATGTCATGTTTTGTGCATGCTACTCTCTCTCTTCTTTTCCCTGGGCTATGTAACTATTTTAACTTGGTTTATAGGACAATGTAATGGTAACATTGGCACTTCTAATGTGCAATCCTGTTAATATTTTGTCTTAACTCTGTAGCCCTATAAGCATCCAATATTGAGTAGTCTATTTGCTATCTGCAGAAAGTCCCTTTTTGAGTCTTCCAAGCATCGATATATGCTATTTGCCATGTTGGAGTTACGTTTTCAAAGGCTTTCTGTTCTTTACTTTTGCAATACATAGGATTGAAGTTCAATTAGACATAATAAAGTATGCTTTCGTGGTCCTCTTCTACTTATATTTGCTTTTTACATCCATTAACAACCCAATGGATTTAAACAAGGCATAAATTGATGCACTGACATGAAGCATTTCATCACATGGCTTCATTATTCCTTGTTGTTTTAACTTAAGGGCAGCAGAAGAAACATGTGTTTTTCAGCATATTTACTTGAAAGCCATTTAATCTACACATTGATAGGCTTCTGGCCTAGTAAAAATGGAATAGGTTCTCTTGCAACTGTTAGTCCAAATTGTTTGGTTCCCCTTTTAGCCTTAAGTTTTAAGGCCTCTGCAATAAGCTAATATAATGTTATGGTCCTCCTTTTACTGGCAGGTGCTTTCCCTGATCTTTGAGGCTCTTGCTTGGGGCTGTATGTTGGTGCTGATTGGTATCGAAACCAAGGTCTACATCCGTGAATTTCGGTGGTTTGTTAGATTTGGGGTGATTTATACTTTGGTGGGAGATGCAGTGATGCTTAATCTTGTTCTTGTGGTGAAGGACTTCTATGCTAGGTTTGTGTGCTTTTGTTCATTAGTTCAGTACTCGTCTAAATTTGTATGAGTTGGCTTGGCTCCCTTTAGAAGTATCAGTCCCCCATCTACTCCCTCTCTTTCTCTCTTGCTTGCAACTGCCTAGCATATTTTCATCTCTTTTCTAAGCCAAAGTTTGGCATTTGTTTGAGAAATATAGTTGAGCAAAGGCGAAACTCACAGTTTTGTATTGGTTCTGCAGCTCTGTTCTGTACTTATACTTTAGTGAGGTCTTCATTCAGGTTTGTTACATGTGTTCCTCTCTCTTTCCTGCAGATCAACTGTTGTGTGTGTGTGTGTGTGTTTTTTTTTTCTTTTTTTTCCTTTGTGCTGCTTATGTTGTACTTTCATGTGATTTGCCATTTCCCTTATGGTTAGGCATGTCTTCATCTCCCAAGTTGACCTTTTTTTGATAATCAACCTCTTTTAAAAGCCATCTGTCCATTTTTACAAGCTTTCTGTGAATGCAGCTAACCAATTTATTTTGTCGATTTTTTTTGGGGACCAATTCTGGCTGTAATTACGATTGGTCTAGTTTAATGGAACACTTATTCAGCCTCTAGAGTTGATATGACGTTCTTTTAAAATTGAGTTGTTTATGCTTGGTTGTATTAATGGAACGTAGCATTTTTAAAATAATGATCCAGATCTATGATAATGATCAGTTCCTTACAAAGTTGTTTTTGACAATTTCTTGATGGGCCAAGATGGAGAATGTTAACTTTTCTATATGTTCTTGGATGTGATTCAATGGAGCTTCTATCTTTGGTTATGTTGTAGAGTCTGAGGATGAAGCTCTAATATACAATTTTTTGTTTTTTTCAGGCTTTATTTGGAATACTTCTGCTTGTGTATGTCCCTGAGTTGGACCCTTACCCTGGTTACACTCTGATGCGGTCTGAAGAGGTCGAAGATGCTGAATATGAAGAACTCCCTGGAGAAGAGCACATATGTCCTGAGCGTCAAGCCAATATAATTTCCAGTATGTTACTCTATTCTCTATATTTCCTTGGTGTTTTTAGCTAGAGCACTCAAATGGCATTAGATTACTTTTGAACCAGGAAACGTACAGTATTTTTTGTTTGGGTAAATATAAATTATGTTGCATAAGCCATTGGAGACCTGCCAGTGACAAATGGGTTTGTGCGACAAACTTGCTATAAGTTTCCAACTCATATTTAATTTAATTTCTTTCCATTTGTTTAGCCTAATACATAAGAAGTGCCAAATGCTCTACACCTACTCAAATTAACATAACCTAGATGTATGAAGACAAGTTTTATTATTTGCTTAAATTGTTTGTATAATGATAAGCTGGGAGTTATTTGTATCTTTGTTTGATAAGTGAGTTGCTAGGATCTTTTTAGCCTTCATTTTCAAAACTTTGATGACATTATACAAAGTGAACTGATTGTTTTCTCTAGAATGCAGTGCATTTTAATGGCTGTTAGCCTTCCTCATTTTGGTGGTTGTTTTTTTCTTGTAGAGATTTTTTTCGGATGGATGAATTCCCTCATGAAGCTAGGTTATAAAAGACCTATAACTGAGAAGGATGTATGGAAATTAGATACATGGGATTTGACTGAAACACTAAATAACAGGTTCATACTTGTTTCTCCATGATGTTTGCCACTGAAATGCCTGATGCATATCGAAGGTTGTGTGATATATTCTGCCAAGTTTGTAGGTTCCAGAAATGTTGGGCGGAGGAATCACAAAGGCCAAAACCATGGCTTTTGAGAGCCTTAAATGGCAGCCTTGGAGGGAGGTAAGAAATGTAACAAATTTTTTCCTTTGTTGTATAATGTCAAAAGAAACCAATTTGATGGCAATAGATTCAAGTAAAATGAAGCTTTTCCAGTCCCTAGACTATCATCAAGTAAAATGAAGCTTTTCCAGTCCCTAGACTATCTGCTGGAGATAGTCCTCTAAGAGCTTCATAAGCTGACCACCAAAGTACAAAATTTGGATTATATTAGCATTTTGTTCCCACACTATGCTTCAACTTTTTGCATGCATCCTAAAAGGCTTAAGTGTTTAGGTGGATGTGAGGTTAAAAGGCATTATTTGACAACTCTATTTTCCATAACCTCTGAAACTAGCAAGAGTTAAATTTTCCAAACTTGCTTGCATAACTCATCACTCAAAAAAGGTTCCACAAATTCACTCCGTGTCCTCCAGGTCATAATGGAATAACCTTATCATTATACCAAGGTTTGACCTAGAACTATGTTGATATTCTAATGATATTATGGAGACTGCCAGTTGATAGATCTCTAATGTTCTCAAATGCTCCTTACTTAGCATGGTATCAGAACCTAGGTTAATCCTCCCTTGTCTGCACTAAGTGGTTTGGCCACTTGTATGTGTTTACTTTGAATCAGTTCAGCCTAGTGCTAGCAGGGCACATAAGTTTGGTTCTTGTTCCCCTCAAGTTTCATTGTGCCGTGTGGTAGTTTGTCTTAGCGCATATCAATGGTGTGCATCAATTGTATAAAGTGTCATATCAACTAAATATAAAGATCTAGCCTGGCTGATAATGTCTATGGGTTTCACTATGTTAAGACTTAGGCTTTTAGGTAGATATGAGGTTTCATAACAATATGTATCACCCAAGTTGCCTGCCATGCTTTCTAGTTGTCCTTTAATCTTGTAATATGAGTTGCTTAATGAAAGTTCAACAAATAGTGAGTGCAATGATGGGGATGTTTTCTATTTTGCAGTTGCTTGGCCAACGATCAGTGTTCACTAAAGCCATTTGAAAAATCACACCATGCACATTCTTATTGATGAATGGTTATATGTGTGAGAGGCTGTTTGTGTGCAAACCCATCTAACTTGATCAAGCATTATTAACTGCTGTGTCTCTCACTTTAACAGCCACAAATACATGATTTGTGTTCATCAACAAAGTTATGAAAAACAAATAAAAAAAGGTTAATCATCTCTGGCTCTCACCTGATTTAATAAACTGACCTCGTGCTGATTTAATAATCCCAGAGAGAATTATTGCACTTTCACTTGTGGGCAGATTTTGAGTTTGCTATGAGTGGTTTTCATGGCTCCATTAGCTTTCTGATTTGTTTTGATGCATAAGAAGGGCTTAAATTGGAAAAATTTCACCCAATTGAGTGAATATTATACACGTAACAGAAACCAAAATACTTCTGGTGGCATTGATCTTTGAAATTTTTTTTGCTATAGAAATGCATTTCTTGTGCCATCAAGTGAATATGCATCTAATTGGTGTTTTTTTCTTATGGCTTTTTCCAGGTTCTGGTGGGGGGGCTTTTGGAAGGTAAAGAATTGAAGCTCTTTTTTATAATGGGAAACCTTTTATTGTTAGACCTAGATTTAATTCAATCATGTGTTTAACTCCCCAGGTGATGTGACAAATGAGTTAGGCCTCTTTTAGTCAGAGTAATTTTGCCTCTGTTGAAGTCTAAAAGCTCTTATGGGTGCATCTATTTTTTGATGCATATTTTCAGTACCCCATATATGTATTCGAATATTTTGTGGTCTTATTATCATTATTTTATAGGAATAAAAATATTACTGATCAGTTTTACATTTCTGACATAGTTGTTCCTGTTATAGATTGGCAATGATGCTTCCCAATTTGTAGGTCCTCTTATCCTGAACCAACTGCTAAAGGTTAGCTCCTTTTATACTGGCTTTGAATTAGGCATGTTGTAATCTTCTATATGAATATTGTTAAGTGTGATTGTCTTCTGTTATTCTTGCATGTTTTTATCTTGTCATGTGAGTCTATTTGCTGGCCTGCTTCTGTTAATACATGTGCAACATCTTGTGAATGCACCATATTCTTATGAGTTAAGTTTTGTTATAGCATGTTGGAGTCAGAGTGTTGCCCTGATAGACTTATAATCTCTTAAAACTTTTATTTATGTGATTCTTTGTTTGTTTTTGTTATTGGTTCTTTCTAGGATGGGACTTAGGGGGAATAGGGAGGTTGAGGCTGAACTGTTATGATGGGCATTGGATTACTTTCTAACATTTTTTCTTACTTTATTCTTTTAACTGCCTGCAGTCTATGCAAGAAGGTGAACCAGCTTGGATTGGTTACATCTATGCTTTCTCAATTTTTGCTGGAGTGGTATGTTGCAATCCTCCACTGATCACTGTGAAAGATTTACTGTCTCATTTAGCCTCTTTTTATATAATGCTTTTGAAAGTATGAAATGAAGCATGGCATTTCAAGAATGTTTCTTTGGCTCAATTATTTTGTTTGGAAAGTGGGATTGACACCAGATGAAATTGTGAAATGGATTTTTCTCTAGAACTTTACATGAAAGAAGTTGCTTTCCTCTTAAGGAGAATGACCAAGGTTACAGTTTTTTTATTATCATTTTGAACTAACATCAAAATCATATTACAAGGTAACCAATGCCAGGTATAAAAAATATTCCGTCTGGCTGCCTCTTGCTTTTATGTTGTGACGAGTGATTAGTTATTTTCTTGGGATGAATTCTATTTCTAGTTGAGGGAAAGAATCACCAATGGTTTCCTTTTACACTCTTCACTGTTATATTTATTAATTGTCTTTGTGGGGGTTTCTTAACTTCAAAGTTGGCAAATTGCTTCTACGTGTGTGCCTTTATTTGAGTGCATTTCATACTTAAGTTGTGTAACAGATAACCAACAGGCACTTAGAATTTGTTATGTCACCCAGGTACTTGGCGTATTATGTGAAGCTCAGTATTTTCAGAATGCCATGCGTGTGGGTTTCCGATTGAGATCGACTTTGGTAACTTCTCTTTCTCCCTTGATATTTAGTGCATGAAGTTTTAAATACAATTGTGGTTCATGCAAATTTTCAGTCGATTTTTACTGTTCTTTTGTTTACTTTGAAAGTTTAGATAGTTTGATGATTGTATAACTTGTATGCCTTTTAGGTTGCTGCTGTCTTCCGAAAATCTTTAAGGTTGAGCCACGAAGCTCGGAGGAAGTTTCAATCTGGAAAAATAACGAACTTAATGACAACTGATGCCGAATCACTTCAGGCAAGATTTTTTGCTTAAGTTTTATTTCTGCAGATGATGTCCTTAGTTTGCATATGTGCTGATTGAACTTCTACACTCAGATGTGAAAATTTGGGTTTGAGATCATTTGCTTGAGTGCAGAGAATTGCCTCTGCTTCTATTAAATGACACTGCAAGTATCCTAACTGTGATGTATATCTGCATAGCTGCTGTTAAAGACATGTTAGAGAGAAAGAGATAGAGAGATAAAGAGAGAGGGGGCTATGGGCCAGTTATGCAAGCAGTCCTCAGCTTGAGCAATTTTGGATATGCTTGCTGCTTAAAGAATTAAGTACATACATATGCAACACTATATATGCATGACCATGTGTTGCGTATTCATGTAGGATGTGTTTTACACATATGATGTGCATGTAGAAAAAGTCTTGTTTGCAAATCTAGGGTTCATTACCATGAGTTATGTATTGGACAGTTGATTGACCATGCAACCCTTTTTGTCAGTCCAATTTACTGGACATAATAGATAAAAGAAGACAGATATAAGGGGCTTATCCTGCCAAAAGTGTTTATGGGAAATTATCTTTGCTTTAGTAAGGGTGTATTTAGGGCCTAAGCCTTTTGTGATTCTTTTACCATAATCTGTGGAGGCTCATCCATCCCTTATCATGCTTCTGGTTCATATTTTAGTATTTTTGATGACTTTTATCTGTATTCACAGCAAATTTGTCAGTCACTTCACACTCTGTGGTCGGCTCCATTTCGCATAATTATTGCAATGGTTCTTCTATATCAACAATTGGGTGTTGCTTCCCTTCTTGGTGCACTAATGCTAGTACTTCTATTTCCCATACAGGTATAGATATTTGCTTCTTAAATTTGATTTTATACTATTATTTATCCTTTTTACTTGTTATAAATTTTTCATCTCCAGCCATCTGGCCTTTTAACATATTTTTTTGTTGTCCCAAAAGAATCTTCTTTCTTTCCATTGATTTGTTCAATGAGTGCTGGGAAAATTTTCAGAGATTAGTCTTCATTTACACTTGTTAGCGTGTCTTTTAAGTATGTGGGTAGTTTGGTCATTTGTGTTCTCCTGATCTATAAATATATTAAACTAATGGGGGACTAATGGTTGATATATTTTTTTAAAAAAAAAAACTGCACTTAAAAGAGTCTCTAATGACTGTCTTCCAGATCTGTATAAACTTATGTTCACTGATTAGTGGAGTCATGAGGTTCCATTTTCTTGCTCTAAAGAAAGTACTACAAATTTTGGCTTTAGAAATGGTTTGGCTATAATTTTTACTGCACTATAACCATGGCATACTGTTAGAGATTTTTTTTCTGTTCTTCTTTTTTCCCTTGGGTTCAAAAAGGGAGGGATGGAGCAGGAGAAGGGGAAGCAGGTTTGAAATGCTTGATTGCCTCACTAGTGGCAGAGTTTGTGGATGGAAATTATGTGTTTTTTGTGTATATCTGTAGAGAAATCATGGTGATAGCTTTTAGGACCTGTGCAGTTAAGGTTGTACGGTCTTAAGCTGATGGGATTAGATGAAGCTTCATACTCATATACTTATGCACTTCTACCCTTATGTTTGTGTATTTCCTTATTTTGTGTTAAGACTTGCCTTTTTCATAGTTTACCAGTATATCACCTTATATGTTTATGATAACAATGTATATTTTCCAGCTTTTCTTATGAGATCATTTTGTGTTCTTGATAGAAATGATATTTATTTTCTTGCTGAAAATGTTCAGCTTCCTATTTTTCATATGAGATGATGTGTTCTTGTCACAAGTCAGCATGGACCTTGACCTTTCTCATCCGGGGAGGAATCATGGACTCAAGGTTGCTTAATATAAGAAGGAATACTGTAATTGAGAATTGAAAATTGAAGGAACATTTGCTAAGTGGTTACCGTTGGCTGCATTATATCAATGAAATTTAACATTAAATTGGACTTCCCATTGAGAATGTGCTAGTTATTTAATTGAATCATGCGTTCTTGAAGTTGAAACAGATGTCCTCATCCCCCCTCACCCAAAAAAAAATATATATATATATTAGAGATGGTGTGTTTTTTTATATAAAAAAAAACAAAAACCAAAAATGGTGGCATGTTGAATTTCAAAGTTCCATTCCAAGAAAGTTTAATGTTCCCCTGTCAAAGTTTTTCCTTACAGGCTGTTTTTTAGTGTAGAAGATATAAGTCCTTTCTTTATATGATTTCTTTCATATACTATTGATTACATCATAAGAACTTGTGAAATGGGATATGCAGTTAAAGTATCTGTCTGATCTGGCTGCATTGACAATTTAAGTCATGATGCTAGTGCTGATTAGTTTGTTTCAGGCTTATGAATTTTAGATTGTCTCCTGAGTTGGTAATCCTCTAATCGTGTCCTCCTTTTTTGGTCGATTGTAACAGACATTTGTCATAAGCAGAATGCAGAAATTGTCTAAGGAGGGCCTGCAGCGCACAGATAAGAGAATTGGGCTCATGAATGAAATTTTGGCAGCAATGGATACTGTGAAGTATGCTTATTTTGAAAATAGTTACCTTTTTTCTTATTCATAAGAGTGTTTCATGTTCTTCTAACTGTAACAAAATGCTTTAGATGCTATGCATGGGAGAATAGTTTCCAAGGTAAAGCTCAAAGCATTCGGGATGAGGAGTTGTCATGGTTCAGAAAAGCATCTCTACTAGGAGCGGTATGGCCTAGAACATATAAGTTGGCAATTTCCTTTATCTATCCCACTTATTACTGTAAGAATTCTGTGACATACATTCACACCCAACCTGAGATAACACTGCTTAGTTTTATTTTGATTTAATTCCTCCATACCTTTGTGAAAAAGATGAGGATGCTATTAGTCTTGTGACATAATTTAGGCTGGTTTAAAATGGAATCTGGGAAAGCAATAAGAGTGCGAGCATAATGCTGTTTCCTTTTAATATCTCATTCAACTTTGATTGTCATTTGTATGATATAGAAAATGATGTAACTGCACTTACCAAAAATTTGGAAATGAATAAGGAAAAAGGGAAGGGAACAAGAGGCCAGAGCCTCAGTATGGTCAAGAAGTTCCTTTTGAAGGTGCCAAATAATGCTATGGAACCTCATATACACCCAAAAGCTTAAATCAAAAAATTGTGAACTCATAGACATGATAAGCCAGCCTATATCTTTTTGCTTTCTCAATGTGAGACTCTATACTCTTAACAAAAGAGAGAGAAAAGGCCTGTTATACAGCCTGAAGTCGTGATGGTGCCGATAACTCCAACTTCTGAATGCTGATAAGTTAGGTGTTGGAGCAACTCTCTTACTGGATTATATTCTGTGATTTTGACAAGAATATCCTTTATATTCTATGTTGATGACTGGTGGTCAGATGTCTACATATTGCTGTTTTTGAGTAGATAGGTGTTTAAGGATCAAAGCTTATGGATGCCTTTTCTTTTTTTGCAGTGTAATTCTTTCATATTAAACAGTATTCCAGTGTTGGTTACTGTGATTTCATTTGGATTATACACTTTGCTTGGGGGAGATCTAACACCTGCGAGAGCATTTACATCTCTTTCCCTGTTTGCTGTGCTTCGCTTTCCCCTCTTCATGCTTCCTAATATCATTACTCAGGTTTTGTTTTCTTTCCCTCCTTGCTTCCAGCTGTTCTGTTACTGTTGCTGTTTGTAATGTTCTACCTTATTGGGCTTCTGACTCTGGTTGTGCTACTTCAATGCCATGTTTTGATTAGATCTTTTATTGATTTAATCACTAAAATTTGCTTGATCAGTTCTTACTCTGAAGATGATGTTGGGTAAGCTTAGAATTTGCTTATTCTGGAAAATTGTAATCAAGTATAAAGTATTCGACATTAGATCAGATCTGAATCCAACTTAATGTAAGGGAACATTTTAACAAGTCAAGTGAACTTTTTTTTTCTTTAGCTTGTTTCCACAATGTACAAATTCAACAATGATATTGTAATATTTTACGGTCGGCTTTTGATATTGGCAAATATTGTTATAGGTCCAAACCAGATGCAAGTCAAGTTGATGATAATATGGTCTTTTAAATGACACTCTTGTTTCATGCTCGTGATAATCATATGTTCTCTTCATTGACAGCTTCAGTTGATTGATTTCATTTGTACAATTCTTATCTCATGAAGCTGGTTTTGTTTCTTTTGCCTTCCAATGTTACTCTTTCTGACAGGCTGTAAATGCAAATGTATCCTTAAAGCGTTTGGAGGAGCTATTTCTAGCTGACGAGAGAATCCTTCTGCCAAACCCTCCTCTTGATCCTGGATTACCTGCTATATCAATAAAAAATGGATTCTTTTCTTGGGATTCAAAGGTTTCACTCAATTTATTTCTTTTGAATTGCATGTGCCTGGTGTGTCTTTGTACTGTTGATGCACTTGTTATTGCTTTTTTACCAATGTGCATAGAATTATTGTTGTTTCTATCCTTGACATCAACTTTTACTGAGTTGTCAGGACTCATAATTACTTTTCTGGTCAAACCTCTGGGTGGTAATTATACAATTCTATGGTCCTGATTAAACCAGCAATGCCAAGTCCCAATGTAACATCTCCCCTTAAATAACTGTGTATTATAACTCTATCTTTCATTCATCATTAACAAGTGATAAGCTCTTATTGCAAAATGCTCAAGGATGAGTGAAGTGTCTACACTAGCATGCAACAATGTTGTTAGCTTGCATGTTGTTGTGTGTTTGTCATTAATAAGCCAGTGAACATATTCCCAGTTCAGTTCAATTCGTTGAGAGGGAGGGGAGAGACATCTTTTCAGTCTTCTCTGCCAGCAGCCATTATATGCACACAAGTAATAGTATAACTATGCATATGAATACTTGTATGTATGAGTACACAAATCTATAACTATATCTATATATATATATATCATACTACGAACAGATATACTTGCATTTCTTAGTAAATATGCAGTGTTCCATGAGGTCATTCAATATTACAGTTGCATTTTATTGCTCATGTAAGGAAAAAAAAAAAGGTTTCCTTTGGTTATCCATTCACTTTGATTTCTGCATGCTAAATTGGCCTCTAATTCTGTGCGTGTGTGTGTAAAATATTCTAGCCCATCAGGTTTTGATTTTCTTGTTTCAGGCAGAGAAGCCCACTTTGTCAAACATCAATTTGGATATACCGGTTGGTAGCCTAGTGGCAGTGGTTGGTGGAACTGGAGAGGGAAAGACTTCATTTGTTTCGGCAATGCTTGGGGAACTTCCAGCAGTGTCAGATGCAAATGTCGTTATTAGAGGAACTGTTGCTTATGTTCCACAAATTTCATGGATTTTTAATGCAACTGTAAGTGGTGTCATTTGCAAGTTGTGGTACAATATGCATCTTGTGTGTAAGGTTGAATCTTTCTGCTGTGTGGTAAAATTCTGTAACGCCATCTCATTTCTTGTAGCAGATATTTAGGTATGAAGTTGTTCTTTTGATTGCACTACTATAGTTAAGATTCAGTGCTTCACTTAGTATTGAAATAAGTTCCAGTCCACTGTCTATGAAGTTGAACATGACAATTTGAGTTGGTTACTGTACAATGCATCATTACAGGTACGGAGTAATATACTATTTGGATCTGCCTTTGATCCAGTAAAATATGAGAAGGCAATAGATGTGACTTCATTGCAGCATGACCTTGACTTACTGCCTGTAAGTTGTTTGAGAGAGATACTATTTGACTAGTGCTTATGGATGTGAAAAGGTGATTAGCAGTTGTGCTTTCCTGAACTTCTATTGTCTTTCACTTTATTTATTCCTAGGGTGGTGATCTCACCGAGATAGGTGAAAGAGGTGTGAATATCAGTGGTGGGCAAAAGCAAAGAGTGTCAATGGCCAGGGCTCTGTATTCCAATTCAGATGTATATATTTTTGATGATCCCTTGAGTGCTCTTGATGCTCATGTGGGCCGACAGGTAATTCACACTATATTTCCTTTAAAAATAATGACCCTGTGCATTGGGTAACAGTCTGTGTTGGTTGTAAGAATCATGATTCTTGATACTTTTGATAATAGTACAAAACTCCCATATCTAGTTATCACCTTTTCTATTGGCAAAATCACTGTAATCCATTGACAACTTGAGCTTCTGGGTGCTAAAAGAGGTTTCATAACATGGTATCAAAGTGCACACAAAAAAAGGGGTATCAAATCTTGTCTTGATAACCCTTGTTGTACTGGCCTTCTCAGGATTTGGCTCTATACAATGCAGCTACATAATAGTCAATATAGCTGGTTGGGCTCATTGGTTGGCTGAAATTTAGTAGTTCCATGTATCAGCAGGGCCTAGAGTGCATAAAGGGGTGTGGTGAATCAAGAGCAAAAAGTTCTCATGTTAGTTAAGTACTCGATATTCGCCTAGTTTATAGAATCTATGGGCTTTATTGCCTGAACACTACTTGGTTGAACAGAGGTTTTTATAACATGTTCATTTAGGATACTCGTAGCATCAGTAGGACAGATTTGTCTCTATACAACCCTCTATGCACTTGATATAGCTGGTTGGGCTCATTGGTTGGCTGAAATTTAGTTGTTCCATGTATCAGCAGGGCCTAGATTGCGTAAAGGGGTGTGGTGAATCAAGAGCAAAAGAGTTCTATGTTAGTTAAGTACATGATATTGGCCTAGTTTATAGGATCTATGGGCTTTATTGCCTGAACTCTTCTGGGTTGAACAGAGGTTTTTATAACATGTTCATTTAGTATACTTGTAGCATCAGTAGGACAGATTTGTCTGCTGCTAGAAGGTCCAGTGTAAACAGGTTCTCTGAAAAATGTCCTTATGTGGAAGTTCTTTGCAAACAGTGTAAAACCAATCATTTGACACAAAGTGGCTACTATTGAGAATGTAAACCCTGGATTCTCTTTATTGATGTCAATGATGTACTTTGAAGAATTGTTTAAATCTATGTCGAACAATAGTTGTTTCCAATGAGAACTTGGACACTGGCTTCTGCAGTGAGGGAGAGAACTGTATTTTTTCACTTGGTCCAACTTTTGAGAAACAGTTATCTTTTACTTTCTGCTGCTATGATTTGGTCTTTATTGACTAGCCTAGTGATGATATTAATTGTATTCAGGTTTTTGATAAATGCATCAAAGGAGAATTGAGCCGGAAAACAAGAGTTCTTGTCACAAACCAGCTGCATTTTCTATCACAAGTAGATAGAATCATCCTGGTTCATGATGGTATGGTGAAAGAAGAGGGAACCTTTGAGGAGCTGTCTAATAATGGCATATTATTCCAGAAGCTAATGGAAAATGCAGGAAAAATGGAAGAGTATGTTGAAGACAAGGAAGAAGGTGAGAAAGTTGATGATAGCACTTCTGCAAGACCTGTGGCTAATGGGGCAACAAATGACATGTCCAAGAACATAAGCCATTCAAAGAAACCACAAGAGGGAAAATCCGTTCTTATTAAGCAGGAAGAACGAGAAACAGGTGTTGTCAGTTGGAAAGTTTTGGTTAGGTAATGCTTGAGTTTATTTCTATACTTCAACTCTATTTATAAAATCTGCTAGCTTCTTTATTTCTACTTAAACTGATTCACAATGAAAAATAGTATTTGGCATACCTTTAGACTCTGTTTGTTTGTGGGATGCCAACAGATCTAGGAAAGGGGTAGGGAAAGTATTGTGTGACCATCCTTTATACAGTTTAATTGGTTTGAAGAGGCACCTTAAGGAAAGGAAGGAGGAAGGCCCTATTCCTTTCTTTTCAATTAATAATGATCCCAAATTTGAGCGATTGGGAAATAAGAGGGTCCATTTTGTGACACTTACTAATTACCCTCCACCAAATTCAATATCAATCACTCTTTCACCTATCAAAAAATAAAAATAAATAAATAAATAAATAAATCATGGTCTTAAAGCCAAAAAAGACCATAACAGTATAACGGAAGGTTAACATATGGCCCTCATTCTATTCTTTTCCTCTCTCTCTCTCTCTCTCCCTTGGCTTTCCTCTTTCTCCCTAACATCTATGGTGGTATTCTTTATCCTAGGTACAAGAATGCACTTGGAGGTGCTTGGGTTGTTATGATACTCTTTATGTGCTATGTCCTGACAGAAGTATTACGAGTGTCAAGTAGCACATGGTTGAGTAATTGGACGGATCAAAGCACTGTAAAGACACATGGACCACTTTTCTACAATTTGGTCTATTCGCTTTTATCTTTTGGCCAGGTATGGATCAGATATAAGATAACTAAGTTGAAGTTTCAATGTAGTTATCATTATTCACCAATCCCTAGTCAAATATCATTTTTAGATAGCATGGAGCCATTTCTTTCTTCCCATGCCATTAGTTGGAAGTTACTTTACTACTTTGCATAAATCATTTTCTTTTGAGTGGACAATTCTGAACTTATGTCTTTTATCTCATTTAATCTCCATTTCTGTTCTCAGGTTCTGGTGACACTATTGAATTCATATTGGTTGATTATTTCGAGTCTTTATGCTGCCAGAAGATTGCATGATGCTATGCTTAATTCAATTTTGAGGGCTCCAATGGTTTTCTTTCATACAAATCCTCTTGGTCGCATTATCAATAGATTTGCGAAGGATCTAGGGGACATTGATCGGAATGTTGCCATATTTGTCAATATGTTTCTGGGCCAGATGTCACAGCTCCTTTCTACATTTGTCCTCATAGGAATTGTCAGCACCATGTCCTTGTGGGCCATAATGCCACTTTTGGTTCTGTTTTATTGGTGTTATCTATATTATCAGGTACATGAAGATTCTTGCTCCCTTACTTTTTAATTCCTTGAGGATGGTATGTGTTTTATCTTAAAATGTTTAAGCGTAAAAAAGTATATAATTAAATTTGTGACCAAACTAAATAACTGGAAATCTAAACTCATTTTCCTTTTGGTTTTTTTTTTTTTTTCAATATTTCAGTTTTCTTTCGCTCAGTTTCTAGGCTGCATATGTTCACTCCTGTCTGAGGAATTGCCAAACCTGTAATTCACTAGTTTGATTGGAAAATCTTTTGAAACCATTTTGCATACATTCCCATGTAAGCATTATTTGGTTTGATAAGCATACTCTCACTTGAGCACTCTTTTATATATTTAGAGCACATCTCGTGAAGTGAAGCGCTTGGATTCCATTAGCAGATCACCTGTCTATGCACAATTTGGAGAAGCTTTGAATGGCCTGTCAACTATTCGTGCATACAAAGCTTATGATCGAATGGCTGAAATTAATGGGAGATCTATGGACAATAATATCAGATTCACCCTTGTCAACATGAGTGCAAATCGCTGGCTTGGTATCCGTTTGGAAATAGTGGGGGGCCTTATGATTTGGTTTACGGCAACTTTTGCAGTCATGCAGAATGGGAGGGCAGAGAACCAGCAGGCATTTGCATCCTCTATGGGTCTACTTCTCAGTTATGCTCTAAATATCACAAGTTTGTTGACTGCTGTACTGAGACTTGCAAGTTTGGCTGAGAATAGCCTAAATGCTGTGGAGCGAGTGGGCACTTACATAGACTTGCCATCAGAGGCTCCACCTATTATTGAGAGCAACCGCCCCCCTCCTGGATGGCCTTCATCAGGATCGATCAAGTTTGAGGATGTTGTCTTACGCTATAGGCCTGAACTTCCCCCAGTGCTGCATGGATTAAGCTTCACAGTCTACCCAAGTGACAAGGTTGGCATAGTTGGCAGGACTGGTGCTGGCAAATCTAGCATGCTTAATGCTTTATTTCGTATTGTGGAACTAGAAAGAGGAAGAATGTTAATTGATGATTGTGATATCACAAAATTTGGATTGGTGGATCTACGCAAAGTACTTGGCATTATACCACAATCACCCGTTCTTTTTTCAGGTAGACCATACAAAATCTTGTTTTAGATTAATTTCCCTAGAATGGTTTGGTTAACCTGATTTATTTTGCTAGGAACTGTGAGATTTAATCTTGATCCTTTCAATGAACATAATGATGCTGATCTTTGGGAGGCTCTAGAGAGGGCACACTTGAAGAATGCCATCCGACGGAATTCTTCAGGTCTTAATGCTGAGGTATGTGCCCAAGTTTTTATTTTCTGAATCAGTAGTGATTGTGCGGCTGTGGCTCTCTGAGTTATATAATGCTACACTTATGATGCAAGGGTGATTTTAAAATAATAACAATAGTTGGCTTTGATGCAAGTTCATGCAATGCTTAGTTGAACCCTAGCATGGCTAGTTTGGAGAAAATGATAGTTAATAATTCTTTTTGTTAAATGCTTTGACCTGTTAAGAATGTCTTCCATTCTCTTGCTTTTTCTTTCTCCAATTTGTCTATGTATTGGGTTGATCACTGTTTACATTTTTGTTAGTTGATTCAATGAAGCAAATGTTAGTTATATCTTTTATTCTGAAGTGATATTTTCATTGTTGAAATGTAGCATGGTAAAATTTAATATAAATTCTCTTTTGGAATCAGTTAAATTTTTTCCAATAATTTAATCTCTTCCTTCACTGTATGCCACTTGATCTATAAGGTTATGTTATGTCTAGAGTTTCTGCAACTTTGAACCATGATATATCACATAATCTTAAAGGTTTCGGAGGCGGGGGAGAACTTTAGTGTTGGACAGAGGCAGCTGCTTAGTCTTGCTCGAGCTTTGTTGCGGAGGTCAAAGATACTTGTTCTTGATGAGGCAACTGCAGCTGTTGATGTCAGAACAGATGCTCTTATTCAGAAAACCATTCGAGAAGAATTCAAGTCATGCACAATGCTAATTATTGCCCACCGACTTAATACCATCATTGATTGTGACCGGATCCTTCTTCTTGATTCTGGCAAGGTATGCCTTCAATTTGAAGCTTTTTGTTTTTTACCAAGATTTTTAGTTAGTGGGAAAGTAACTTGTCCAAATCCACCTTTTCATCTCCTGGTGTATGCTATAACTTCAGAAAATAAGAATAGAAAATGTGTGCATGCCAATTTAATATCAAGCCAAGTTACAGGTTGAAAATCCTTGTAATTTTTTGGAATGGGTTAGGACCTCTTATCACCATTGGTCTGCCTATAAGATTTAAGACGACAGTCAGCTACATCCTTAGAAAGTGACCATAATTTTTGACTGGTGCTGGTGACCTGGGACTCTCTCTGGCTACTAGTGTTGGCCACTCAATATCGGTCAAGCAGACAGCCTGTTGTCTGTTGACAACATCCAGTAGTCTATCATCATCTTTTTCATCGTGGGCTGGGGCTTTCCTCATACTCTCGTCATTGGAAGGTGACAAGAACATAATCCACTTTTCAGATGTCATGTTTCCTTTTAAATATTTTGCAATCATAAAACTACAGCTGGAGTCTAACAGTGATCACAACCATTGTTGCAACTTGCCAATAACTACCATCTAGCATAACCAAAAATATTGCTGGCAACTTTGCTATGATATCAGACAATTGCTTTTTGACCATTATAATGACCACTACCTGTTCTGCTCAGACAAACCCAAATTTGATATGTTTCCTCCTACATGTTCTGCTCAGACAAACCCAAATTTGATATGTTTCCTCCTACATGCCCTTCTTTCACTTCCCCAAAACAAAATTATTAGAAACATTTTCTGCCAAAGGAATCTACCTTTTTCGCTCCCTGGATATGCAGGGTAGATCCTGCATGAGCCTCCATCAACAATCTCCTTAAGAAATACTAACTATAAATCTTTGTGGATTTGATTTTCTTCCTTAAGGTTCTGGAGTATGATAAGCCTGAGGAGCTGCTGTCAAATGAACGTAGTGCTTTCTCTAAAATGGTTCAGAGCACAGGGGCTGCAAATGCTCAGTACTTGCGCAGCTTAGTACTAGGCAGGGAAGGAGAGATTAGGTTGGACAGAGAAGAGAACAAACAGGTAGATGGACAGAGGAGATGGCTAGCCTCTTCACGGTGGGCTGCTGCTGCACAGTTTGCCCTTGCTGTTAGCCTCACTTCATCACAGAATGACCTTCAGCGCTTGGAGATTGAGGATGAAACCTCTATCCTCAAGAAAACAAAGGAAGCAGTAACAACATTGCAGGGAGTGTTAGAAGGGAAGCATGATAAAGAAATTGAGAAGTCATTGAACGAATACCAAATTTCCAGAGATGGCTGGTGGTCAGCTCTTTACAAAATTGTGGAAGGTACAAACTGCATTGCCTCTTGTTGAATCACATGATCATTGTATATCCTTTGTTTGTTTGCATGCATTCAGTTATACACGTCTTTCAACCTTATCAACAGTCCTTGTCTTACCATGTCTTTGTGGCAAATGCTTAAATTGGTTCTGGATTTCCTTTTTTAATGGATAATTTATTAATAGTCCAAAATCTAAGGCCCTGACGTAGGACAACAGACTTTGCACTTGTATATAAATATTGCTTCTTTCTATATGAGCAAGGTTTTCCTTCTCTACTTCTCCATCTTCCTCTGCTTTCTGCATCCACCAGATTGATTAACTTCGTATTGTTAAATTTTCTCTCAGGCTTGGCAATGATGAGTAGATTAGGTCGGAACACGCTTTACCGATCAGATTATGGGTTTGAGGACCAATCGATTGACTGGGACCGTGTTGAGACCTAGTAAGTGAGGGTGCTGATTTCTGGATTTTCTACAACACCATGGATTTTGTACATTTGACTCGTGGACTAGGTTGAAATCCTTCAATGGGTCCTACATATGACGAGACGGCAACTTAGAGACTAGACAGTAGCTTAGAGACTATGTTAGAATGTGCCTTCATAAATGAAGTACATAATATCCAGCCAAGTTTGTGTTGTTTAAGTACAAGTTGTACCACAAAAATGATGGTTGGGGATAACTGTATTGGAAGTGTAACTTCGTTCATATCTTATTCCCTTTTCTGCAGAGTTTTCTTTTCTTTTCTACATCAGTGACATAAAGGTAGACCTTTCTAACATATGAAGTCCTCTTGGTTATTAATAGAATGTTAAGAATGCACCTTCATAAAAGTAATATAGAACATCCAACCAGCTTTTGATTGTTTTAGAACAATTTGCATCCCAAATGGTGGTTGGGATCAAGAAAGAAATTATTTGAAAACCTTAAAGATGCACAGCTATCCTCCCATCTAGGGTTGAGTCACGACCCATACTTTGATTTAATGTGTTCAAACCTGTATAAGCAATAAAGAAAGACCACTAGTTCAGACAATGCAAGTCAACTATGTTGAAATATAAATATATGCATAGTTTGGCACCCAAATTTAGTATCGTAGGCAACACAAACTTGGTTATATGCTATTCCAATCAATAGCACGCCTTGTGTTGATGCTTTTATCTGTTTCTTTTACTAGGAAATGCTAAAAATCACTTTTTAAATTTAGGGTCTGAGGAACTGGTTTCAGATGGGGTTGATCACCTTGATTGTAAATCTTCACCATTTCTAAGTTTGAGTAGTCTGTATTCCTCAAGTGATACTTACTACCAACACTATGGCTTCTTGCCATGCGCTGACAAGATTCCAGGCTATATCCTTCAGATTGTGACCCTTGAATGCCTGTTGTATGTTGGTGCAAAGTGCTAGCAAGGGGCAGCATCAAACTCTTTGGTATATATGGTGTTGCACTTTAGGTCTCCATCATATTCTGCATCTTGATGGTGCTACCTATAGTAGGATTAATTCTTGGTATTGATTATTTTCTACCGTTTCCTTGAACTTGTTTTTTTTTTTAGGTCTTTCAATGTACATCTAATTTGATGCATTATTGCAGCATCTGGACTTGGTGGCAAAGAGGATGCTCAATCTTATGTTGAGAGTTGGTTTGCTTATGTAGCCAGTCTACTATTTTTCACTTGAAATTCCAATGGGGACTTTGTGTCATTTTGGGGAAGATTGACATAACAGGAAGGTCAACTCCTCAAGAACCAAAGACCTCGACTGCAGGATGGTTGCTGGTCAAATCAAAAATTTCAAGTTCAGTAGGTAACTTATTATATCACCAGTTTAAAAGCAATTAACTTGTGCTAGTGTGGCCATATTTAACCTAACAATTGGATAGTTTTGCAGATTCTGATATAGAAATTGATGAAAAGGCATGTTATACTATAGGGATAAGGCTTTTATTGTTGATTCCTTTTACCATTGTGCAACTAGTTGCAATCAGCAGTCTGCAGGCATGGAGTAATGTTGTGCTCTTCGTAACGCTTGCAGTAACCATAGTTGCACTACCCTGTTACTCTGTCTATCAGGTATCTTTCTGTCTCCAAGGTTGAATATATAGTCCACCAAATAGATGTGCTGCGGCACTAACTTCTCAGGGTGGATCAGTCTATGTGGCCTTGTTAAAAAAAGTTAGTGCTGCTAATGTTGAAGAAAATTGGTGCTGCTCACATGTGTTTGGCTATTAGACTTCCAATTTGTGGTTTCCAGCTTCCCACCAAAGTTTAAGAGTTAGTTAAATTGGTTTACATAATTGTTGGAGCATAATCAATTTATGTTAATATATTTCTAACTTATGTTAACTTAATTCAGTAAATTTTTTATTATATTAAAAATATACTATAATTTAAATTTAAATTTATACTTAAATTTAAATTTAAATTTATACTTAAATTTAAATT